>JAQIWH010001055.1:0-36216 GCA_034695005.1 Cryptops parisi | reverse complement strand
ACCATGGCAAGGTAATTTATGCATCAATTGTGCTAACTGGCTGAATGATAGACAGTAGTGTACTACTACAATATGCAGAAATTACCGATATGTTAACAAAATGTTCCAAAACACGACAAGAACCTGGCTGTAGTTGACTCAATAGGTTTGGATGGGTGGAATAACGGCATAACTCAAAGAATGTAGTTTTGAGAAAACTGGCAAAAACATTCTGGCACTTGTCAATTTTAAGATAATTTTTTTTTCTGTCAACTGTACATTTATAAATTCAGTACTGTACCGGTATCAGAAAAGAAAGTATCTTTTCCATTGTTTTAGAAGTGAAACAACTGGGAAATGAAGCGACAAAAAGAAAGAAATCACAAAACATTTCAGATTTACAATACTTCTCATACCCTATTCTTGCTCCAAAAAGTCGAAAAGTGCAAATTATAGACAACCCAATTCCTTTAGGCTATAGACTGGTCTAAAACGATCCAATAGATGCACTTTAATGAATAACGACGGCATAAGTGGATTTACACCGTTTTACTACCCAACTTTTGGGCTCAAAAATGTATATGTAAACACCACGTTAAATCCAAGTAAAATTCTCCAAATGTAAACGAGGTGGTTACTCTTTGTTGATCAATAAACACCATGAAATGTACCAATACATGAGTAATTCCAATCAAAGAGAGCAAGCATTTCATGGACAGCACTTTTAAGCTACCGTAACAAAATTTCAGCACACACACTAAAATACAGTAAGGGTTATGTTTCTATTGCTAGAGATACTCTTTAAAACCTGTCAATTAATTTGACGATAGACGATGACATGAAACGAAACTGTTTGTAACAATCAAGTGCCTTAAAAAACGACTGGAACGACTTTAGGTGTTGACTTTGTTAATAATAGGCACAGTCAACAGGCTGAAGCTTTGAAGTTATTAAAAATAAAGAGCAAAAATATAAACTTACAGGATGGTTTGTCATGTTGCAGGAGGAGGAACCGTTTCCGCTGCCACCGTCCTGGTTACGGGGTGCATCAGCGGTCCATGAAGAGAAGTCGGACTCTGAGGCGGACAGGCCAGTTACGTGAAGAGGAAAACAGTCGCAACAATAGCAACTGCCACAGTGTGTGAGAGGAGCAGGACAAGACCAAGTGAACAAAATGACGGTGCCTGCGTGTCGCTCGAGCGATGACGACGATACCTCATCCACTCCTAGGCCTCCAGATGGTGGCTGGGGGTGGATGGTCGTGTTCGGTTCTTTCATGATCCACATTATTGCCGATGGTGTGACATACACTTTCGGTATCTTCTTCGTCGAGTTCCTGAATTACTATGGCGAAGGCAAAGGCGCCACTTCCTGGATTGCCTCCATATTGGTTGGCATCACTCTAGGCGCAGGTAACAATAGGATGCTATTTATACAAGCGACCCAATAGTAGTAGTACTAGTATTCAGAATAAGTACCTATCAAATAACAAACAATGGACGTTAGTCTTACACAACTAATGTGTTGTCAACCACTCGTATGTGGTACCATACCGCTTTAAAACCTGTTGAAGCTTCTATACGAGTTATAAGTTCTACTAAACATTTCCTTACGTATCGGTTTCATATTTGGTGTTTTTTTTTTCTTTCTTTTTACAGGACCAATTGCAAGTGCCCTTACCAATAAGTACGGCTGTCGAATAGTTACAATAGCAGGATCTGTTTTAGCGAGCATAGGATTTTTTCTAAGTATTTTCGCACCCAATATCGCCACACTTTATTTCACGCTTGGAGTATTAGGAGGTAAATCGTCACTCTTCAATAAACTCTATTGACACCATGCGCGTATACAGGGGAGGGGTCATGACCCCCTCCAAAACTACCTGGTAAATAGGACCCGTCATAAAAATAGTTGATAAAATTTAAAAAATGTTTGAGAAATTTTCTAAATTCATTCAAAAACTGGAATTCATGTTGGTAATTTCTTTATGTTATAATTTAAATTTATCGATAAAAGATGTATCGCGATCACTTCGTTTTTATGTGGTGTGTGACCCTCTCCAAACTGGAGATTTGTATACGCGCCTGATCGACACTTGTGACAGTGGCATGTTCGTTTAAACTAGAAATGAATGCCACTGTCATACAGTACATACTGGTGCTTTCTTTTTTAACCTTGACATGTCATTTTATGATGTAATATTATAAGAAAGAATCAACTTACACCAAAGCTGAAGATTATAATTCAGTGTTTTTCAACGTGCAAAATTGCATTCCTTCTTCCATAGCAAACGATACTTGACTCCGAATTTCGCTCAGTAATGTTTCCGCCTCTTTTCTTTTTCATCATATCATCTAATCGCTTCTTGACATTTCTGTCCTCGGTTCAACTTGGACCCCGCGACTTTTATTATTTTATAATAATTATTATTGAAGAAAAGCAACGACTAACAAACGCCACTTGCAGATGACGAGTGGAGGGAACTTCAACTGATGCAAATTCAGCCGCGCGTAATTTCATCACTTCCGGTTTCCTAGGACTTTATTTTCGAATCTGCTGCGAGTGGTTAAATTTTTGTTGTCATTTATTAACGTGACACTTTGACAAAAATGTTTAGTACTAGTTAAAGAGAAAATATTTTCTTACATCAAGCAAGTTTAAAGTAAAAGTAATTGGAAGACGTTTTTATTTAACTTTCAAAAAGATAGAAATAATCCAACTTTTAAAAGCTGTTGGTTTATTTTTTCTTAAACTTGATCAGTTTGGTTTGAAATTAATGTCAATCTAAAATTGACAATTGAAGAGCTTATTCCAAAACGTCTCAAGTTCATGAAATACAATTTTTCAGGAAACGGGTTTTTTTATATACTCTCTTGCCTATAAACGTGGTTTTGAAAATTGCTTTTCAGTAGGAAATAATGACTTTTGAGTGTTGAAAATAACATATTCAGAATCAGCGATTCACAAATAATTATTTTTATTTATTTTCAAGATTCACATTTCATAGAGCTAGTTTAGATAAACAAAAACATTACAAAATTCATGTGTATTAAACCATGATTAAAAAAGGTGTTTTTTTTTGTTTGTTTTTTTAATGTGAAGACAGGTTGTTTTATACAAAGGAAGGGAATTTTCGGAGCTTATTTAACTCAAAATGATCAAAAGTGGATAAGACGTTTTGAAAATAAGCTCTTCCATTAATGGTCCACCTTTCATTCGCACTGAGGACTAGGATGGTATTTGATGTTCACGTCGATATTTGTTACTATGCTAGGTTTGGGATTCGGTTTGATCTACTTACCTGCCATCGTGACGGTAACTTGCTACTTCGAGAAGAGGCGTGCGTTTGCCACAGGAATTGCCGTTTGTGGTTCTGGCTTGGGAACTTTCATTTTTGCGCCCCTTATTGAAATTCTGGTTGAAACGTACACGTGGAAAGGAGCCATGCTCATCGTGGCTGGAATCATTCTCAACTGCTGCGTTTTCGGAGCTCTTTTCCGGCCACTCCAATCTTCCAACCCTCGCAGAACACCGAGAGACCAAGTGGCAAGTCCCATGGAAATGAAGCAACTTGTCAATGGGCTACCACCTTCCAGCTTTGAATCGGTGAGAAATTTATCTTTATTTTAATTTTTTTTTTTCTTTTACTTTATTAAAAAGCAACTCAAAAACTTATTTGGTGTATTCAAGCAAAATTCGGTTCCAACTTTTTTTTTTTAACTTTTATGCATTGGAAGGCAGTGGTTTTGATAATGAAAATTTGTCAACCAGTTATTCTTATTTTCTTCTTCCAATGAGCCAAGTAAAAAAATAAAGTTTCAACCAAATTTTGCTTCTTTTTTTTTCTTTGTAAAACGTACACCAAAGTTAATAAAAAATGCATAATAAAAAATAGTTGAGTTGCATTTTGATAATGCAAATAAAAAATAAAACTAAAACAATTGGACACCCAATATATCTTTCCAATCCACCTGTAGGCACGAGCAAAAATTCTCTCAACTAGATTGTGCCATAATAAAACTTCTTCTAACGGATTAATTTACTGTTTCCTAGAAAACTGACTTGGCTAAACCGCAGTTACAAAAACTCCTTTCTTCCAACGGCCATGCGGTGGAAGCGAAAGAAGGGCTGCGACTAAGCGCTTCTGCTCACAACCTGACGCATTCTTCGCAACATGCATTTCCGCGAACTAGCTCAACTCAGCAACGTATACTTGGATCCAACAGGTCGCTGCTCATCAAGCCAACTCACCGAGAAGAAGAAGTTCCCATCGATGAACATGCTCCTTTAGGACCAATGTACCGCAAAGATGTCTTCTACAGCGGCAGCTTGCTCAACTTACCGCAGTACAGGTATATCATCACAAAACCACTGGCATGACATAAATCCGTTAATTGCGTTTTTTATAAAAGCTAATGATCGTTAAAATTCCGAGTCCAAGAATGGATGTTTTGACAGATCAAAAATCTAACTGTAAATGAGCGAGCTGTGAAGTGATTACTCAACTGCTGGATAAGATGAGGGGTTGCAATTACTATTGGGGTGAACTTAACATTTACTCTGCCACTTCCACTCTTACATAGCAATGAGATTTCACACTTTCTCTCATCAGGATTTAGCAGTTACAAGATGAAAAGATGTGAAACGGTAGTAATATCGGTGAACCGAACTGATAGTTTTCGATGCAACAGATTGGCATCGTCATTTTATTTGGCAATGCCAAATTAAAGTTACTCCTTTTGATCGAAGCTCACCACAACCAATTTCTTGCATCGACACTGGTTGAGGCCCGATCTTGCTTATTCTTTATTATTATAGACGGGTGTTGTCCTGGCCTTTTTACCCAGCCCTTTCTTGGGCAGGAACTCCAGACTTCATGCGCTCATCACTAGAGAGGTGGGAACAAACTATGTTATGGTACCAGTGTGTTCATTCCGACTAACAATACAAACTCCTTGTAAAATGTATTAAGTCCCGCAACAACCATCTAACTTTGGTCGTTTTGTATTTAGCCACCGTTGTTAACTATTTCCAACTAACAGATTGTCAACACATCCAATTAACAAATGTGATCATCATTCCAGATCCAGCACTGTGACTCACTTGTACAGACCCTTGTCTTTCCTATGCTGCAAATGATGCCTCTTGTATACTTTTTAGTGCTTCAAGAAAAATGTATGGAATGTGAGGTATGCATAGGTCATTCGGTGCCACACAATTTGGTTTTGTTGATATAAATAATCAACATTAACCATGCAACTTGGACAAAATTTCTTAAAATCGGATTCCCTGCATTACTACCACCAAATAGTCCTATGGAGGAAAAGGTTCCGGACCAGCATGCTTCACATTTTATTTTAATTTTTTCTTTTTTGCACTTTCGATCAATCAATTAGTGGATTGAGTAATCAAATAACAAAACGACTTGGTTTTACAGATCCAATCCACAAATGTACATGATGAGCGTTACGCATATTCCAAAAGCAACCGAGGTCGACGGAGAAGAATCCACAATTTGCAAGTGCTGCAATTTCTCCAAAGAAACCAAAGATACGCTCACGGAGATGATGGACATGTCAATCTTGAAAGACCCCATTTTTGTTCTCTTTGCCATTTCCAATTTCTGCACTAGCATAGGATTCAACGTGCCTTACGTTTATATCAAAGTGGGTGAATGGTTTTTTTGTTTGAGATTTCACTCTCGTCCAAGATTAACACATGTGCATTTCACAGGATCGTGCTCTTCTTCACCAATTGACAGGAGAGCAAAGCAGCTATTTAATATCCATCATTGGCATTGCCAACACAATCAGTCGTGTCGTTCTGGGTTACATCTCGGACAAACCATGGTTGAATCGACTGTGGCTTTACAACACATCACTCACCATCTGTGGCCTCGCCACCATGTTTAGTGCCTTCTGCGTGGATTACATGTCCATGGGAGTTTATGCTGCAGTATTTGGTGCTACAGCAGGTACAGTACTCGAATAATCACAGCAGGTGCAGTAGAAAAACAACCATCCTTGATCTTAATCGTTGTTTAAAATTACAGGTGCCTACGTTGGATTAACATCGGTGATTCTGGTGGATTTACTCGGATTGGAAAGGCTGACCAACGCGTTTGGTTTGCTATTACTTTTTCAAGGAGTGGCATCATTAGTAGGACCTCCCATAATAGGTACGCACAGACGATTTGAAACAATAGTGACTTAGTGCCCCAAGTAAAACTGGGAATTAGAATACAGGCAGGCGCTCCTCTACTTACGAACTTTCAGAGATACGTTTTTTGTTTGTTTTGCTCCCATTTCCCTTTTCGCAACATCAAGTTTTGTTCTGCACATCAATTCTGCCTAGTATGGAATCTGGCTGCTACTAACGCCTGCGCAGCACTGTAGCGGCAGCATCCCAGTTGTTTGTAATAGCGTTGGCACTTGGCAGTGAAGCCATCTTAATGGACACGAAGGTGGAGATTATTAAAAGATTCGATGCTGGAGAAAAATGGTTAACGTAGCAAGCTCTTACAAAATGAATCATTCTACAGTACGAACAATATATAAAAACAAAGACAGAATTGTGATTGATAGAGTTGATTAGCGACTTACCACGAACATTTCAAGATACAAACGACCGACCGGAATGTAACTCGTTCGTTAGTAGAGGAGCGCCTGTATTGGTGAGAGACGAACAAGCAAAACAAAAACTTATGAAACTGTCACCGTTCAAAACATTGCTCAAATTGTAACATGCAGGTAGTCTCGTTCCTAAGCCTGTCTTCTTTGAATGTATTAAATGTCAGTAGTGAATTATTTCCTCATGTACATAGTGTACTTTCTATGCATGAGGGTGAACACAAAACAAATACATTAACACACACGAGATACTGCTAAAAGCAAAAGTTGTTCAACTGAAAAGAACAAATTTTTAATACAATGGGCTTCATGGGACTGGTTCGTAACTACGGGTTGTACGTAAGTTGGACGTTGGCAACGCCGAGACTGCCTGCTGTAGTTGTAGCTAGCTATAGGTACACTATTGACATTATTCGACTTCACCCTTGGCTAAAACACCACTAATACCATAACTTCAATTTCAGGCTGGCTTTACGACTGCTTGCAATCGTACGATCCTGGGTTTTACGTCGCGGGAGCAATGATCGCCATCAGCGGAGCCATGTTGTTTGCTATACCAGCAGTGCGATGGTGTCAGAAAAAGCATGGCTCATTACCATTAGCAGCCGACATTCCTGAACTGACAGTGTATTCTGCTGAAGAGGGGTCATCTCATACCTCATAAAATTGACTTGTCAGATGGCATTGCCAGCCACACTTTGACAGAATGAAGAAAAAGCATCAAGGTGGATCTCAAGTGATGGTGATGAAATGCGTTGCTGTTTATCTGTAGATTTTGTTTGCAATTTGTGTGCCAAACAAAACTGCTGGTGGTAATATTTACCGTGGATGAAGGTTTTTCCAATGAACTCGAATAGATGAGAAACTCTTTCTATAGGATAGCCATTCTATATGAAAAAATTATTAATTACAATTAGGTATGTGCAAATAGCACAAGGCAATACATGAAACTAGGGGACTTAATTTGTTATTTTATGGAACTCCGTGATAATGCAGCGGAATAATAGAACTGAAATGAAGACTACGTAGCTACGGAATTTACATTTTCATAATGGCTATTTTTTTCACCAAAACCTTTGAAGTTTCTATATCATTTTTACATCTTTTGTAATATGTCTATTGCCAATGGAGACTAGCATGACAATGTTTTCACCTAAAGAAGAAGAAGAAGAAGAAAACCCTCTTCAACACCCAGAAGAAAGATAACTCCTTCTCACCCACTTCTCCTTCCTTGCTTCCTTCCTTTTAATTGTGACAATTGATGAAACTTGACAGAAATTTAAAGCAATTTGATCGCATTGACAACTATGTATGTACAAATGTTTTTATTTTAGATATTCAACCTATATATCATTTCATAACATGGATGATTTCAAATACAACTCGGATGCAAAATGACAGCACTTTCTTCTTTGTTTCTAAACCACATCACAGAATAGCAAAACTTGCAACATGTCTTCCTCTCACTGAAGATCTTCATCGTCAAACAAATCCTCAAAGTCTTAAATAAAAACATCATTTTAAGTAACTTAACATTACTACCTATCGATGAACAAAAAATGAAGAAAAGTACTCATGATTCAATTACTAGCAGAATTTAAGTTAAATGTCTAGAAATTTATATTTTGTTACCAACTTAAAGAATCCATGCCTTTCAAGCCATTAAAAATAGACCATTGTCAAAACCCAAGAATCTCCAAAAAAGATGGTAACTGATTCACTTGGATCTATTTGATAATAAATTTAATCTTGATCTAGTTCAAGCAACAGAACAAAGGTTAATCAGACAGAACCATTAATAGGTTTTCCTAACCGTTGAAAAATTAAACCATCTGTCTGCATCGTGAATTTTTTTGTGGCTAAAGCAACTGTATCCTTGTTCATGTTTGCCAAGTTGGCGTACTATTCCTACACATACATCATTTGAAATACCTAGCCTAGTTGGTTCAGATAGCATAGCAATAATGAACAAGCTGAATGAAGTTTGTCCTCCCTCTAGATTGAGGGACATTGGCATTAACACTAAAAGATTAGATAATAAAATGACGCAGCAGCAGCAGCAGCAGCAGGACCACCATTTGAACTTTCTACGTCCACCTATTCAAAACCATGCGGCATGACATGTTCTACAAGCTAAGTTGTCACTCACCGTTAAAGAAATCGGCATGTACAGATTTTTCATTCGCAGCCAAATCCATCAACAACCCGCTCGATCCTCCAGCCTGTGAAATAAATTATTATATTCAAATGAGAAACCACTACAAGTTTATCTTCATTAGTATCCAATTGAGCCATTTCAAACATGCAACTGAATTTCTTGCATCATATCCAACCTACGCTCATCCATACAGTCGCTATAACAACGATTGCCCCACGAATCACTCGAAATAACGAAATAATAGTAGCGATAAGATTAGCCGCACGAAAACCGACATCGATTAAATTCCAATCTGAATAACAAGATTGTTGACGTAGAGGCAAGTAACCGTTTTTGTCACCAGCCTACCCTATTATCTATCTCCTTGTACTTTTGCTTCAGATTTCAGTCAACAGAACGTGTGCCAATAGCTTATTAACATCCATGTTATTCAGCCGAGTTGGGAACATTTACTTTATTTTTTGATTGGAAATCAATTGTCCATTAAAGAAAGAAAGGATAAGATTAACCGATATTGGTACGGTACCAAAAACAAAATGACAATGCAAGTTTATCCATGGAAAAGTTAAGCGCATGGCCTGTTACTTCTGAGTGTACTGTGGCTGGCTGAGGCTGATAAGCTTGCCGAAAAAAGAGGCACCAACCTCAGACATCCTCAATCGCCATCGGTGATAAAATTCCAATTTCAGGTCTAAGATTCTTTTGCAAACTCATTAGCAATGTCAATGTCATTGACAGGTTCAATTTCATTCCGAGTCCTAGTGCCAATTTAAAGATAACGACGTGGTTTAATGTTTCAAAGACGTCTTCTTAAGAAACTGATTGTGGCGACAATGCACTATATAGCCATCGCGAGAAGGGGGAGGGGGTTGGATCGATTTTTAAATCTATTTATTCAGTCCCATTTGGATTTTGGACTCGCGAGTCATAGCCATGGGTTTCATTTTAAATCCTAATTTGCGGTTTTGGTGTGCTCATTCAAGGATCAATCAATCAATACCACAAGATTATTAATCACTCGTATAGAATATTTATTTAAGCCCAACTCAAAATCATCATCATCATCATCCGCACTTATTATTATTATTATCAATCATTTACTCATGATCTCCCTGCACTCGTGACCTACTTCCTCTAGATCCATGTAAGGTCCAGCGCCTTCTGGAAACATCTCATCAGCAACGAGACTCGGCTTCATCTTCTACCAATCGAACGAATAAATGTAAACTTTAATAACAACTATCTCGACTGAGCGTGAAATGGAGTCGGATAACAAACAAAGCAGACTTTTCCTTCCGTCCGATTATCAATTCAATGTCGATCGGCTTCGGCGGCAGAATCACGACACGTGACGCCTTGTTGGGTCTATGACGTCCCATTCACGTGACACAGCTGTTCTCATCATTGCACCACTTCCCATTCGCAACTTTCACTCACTCTAACCCAATTCGAAGCGATTGAACTTCTCCAGTAGCCTTCAGCTCGTAGTGCTTAATTCACCCGTTTAGCCTTAACTAACCAACAATTTCGGAACCCCTACATTTAGAGAGTACCTGCTTAATATGCAATTCTAACTCGCTCGTTGGGGGTGCACGTGACGGTCATTAGCATATCAGCACAGCTAAAAGAACTCCAGCGGCGTTGAGTCAACCTTAGCAGCATCTGATCCGCCACTGCAAACATACGTACGACGATACAGCCAGCCAGCCTGCCTACATCGATCATGAACGTCTCACTACGGTTTCTCTTCGTCTTGGTCATCTCCGCCTTCGTCGTCGTCGTCAGAGGTAGTAAGCCGTTTATTCTTTTTAATAATAGTTAGGGTCGATTGAAAAAGAAAACAACTGCTAGACGACGACACAGTGGCAAGGTTTACTGGTTTAACGTAACGATAAGAACTTGTGAGCAACAACCTCGTCGCGTCGTCGTCATGTGATGAGGGTGGAAAGTTCCTCGTTAGCGAGGAAAACCGGTCCATCCGATTGATGTTTAGTTTAGCTTTTTATTCTTTTTAGCTCTTAATTGAAAACTGTCCATTTTATTATTATTAGGTTTGAATTGGTTTACAACGTTTGGGTTGCTTTTGCACTTAATCGTACTCGTTTCTTGTTTGATAATTGCCTCGTTGAATTAACTGATAAGAGTGCAGTTTTTTTCTTCTGTTCAATGTCTTTTCAATAGATTAAGAAATACCAACAAGTTGGTTGGTTTATTTGGCGTACCAGTTTATTAATTTTATTTTTAATCTTTTACAGGTGATGAGGTCAATAACAAAACTGCCAATGGTCCTCCTCCACCAGCAGCACCAGCACCAGAAGACTCCACGGTTTCTGTTGGCACTAGTTCTACTACAGAATTGAGTACGGTTTCAACTTCAGCAGCGACGACGACGACTACTACTCCAGCTTCAACTACCGTGACCGTGGACAGTACAACTGGAGGTGACACCACCCCCGGTTCGACTCGTAAGCCCACGACGGAACCTTCCACCACGCATGGTCCAACCGAATCGACTTCGGTTCCTACAACAGTGGCACCTGAGGTTCCGGAACCAACAGCTGGTGAATGGAATGCGACCGAAAACAAAACCATGTGCTTGAAACTAGATATGGCTGCTCAATTCTTATTTGATAATGTAAGATGAAACACTATGAAAAGGCTGAATCCTTTTGCTGAATGCGGTTAATCACTTTTTTCTTCTCTTGCAGGGACACGACAACCTCACTATCAACCTGCTTCCAAATGCTACCGTCAATGGTGCAACATGTGGCAAAGATGAAGATCAGCTTGTCTTGAACTGGCAATGGGATAACAATAAATACTATGCAACATTTCTTTTCATTAAAGATGAAAGTGCAAAAAGTTACAAGCTCGGCAACCTGACTTTAACTGATGGAAGCACCGAGAGTAAGCTTTGCTGCTTTTTTTTTCTTCTGGTGTGTGTGTGTGTGTGTGTGTGTGTGTGTGTGTGTGCTCATGGATAGCATTTTTCAACAACGGGTCTCTTTCTTTTCCAGGCCACCTGAATGACCAGAAGGTAGTTTTGTCAGGAGCCATGGGAAGATCTTACAAATGCAATCACAAAGAAACCCTGCACATGTCTAATGGACAAGTCACCTGGCTTAATGTTAAAGTGCAGGCCTTCATGGATCCAGCTGCAAAAGATTTTGGAACTGGTAAGTTAAGCCAAATTCATCCTTTCTATAATCGACTTACGCGTTAATTTGTATGATTTTTCAGAACAAGTGTGTGCCGATGACGATACCACGAGCGACGTTGTTCCAATTGCTGTTGGATGTGCTTTAATTGCCCTAGTCATCATTGTTCTCATTGCCTACATCGTTGGCAGAAGGATCAGTCGTCAAAAAGGCTACCAGTCAGTGTGAAGAACAGTTTGTAAATTATCCAAAGACAAATGGTGTTGAATATATTCTAAAATTGAGGAAAATGTGTATAAAAAAAAAAAAAGTTGTAGAAGTCTTTTGGTTGCCTGCCTCGTTGGCAGGCCTTTTTTTCATTACTTTTTTTTGCTTTGAAAAGTAAGCACAACTTTTAAATTTTATAAGCAGGTTTTTGATTACTTTATAGTAATTTTAAAGATGAAATAATGTCAAGTGTTTTCTGAAAATAAAATGATTCACTAATTTGTAAGAATTGTAAAATAAAGTTTTTAACACATTAATATATTCACTTTACTTTGTTACTTCAAGAAAAACTCAACTTGTTTAAAAATGAAAATAAATAAATTTTGTCTTCTAATTTTTTTTAATTGTCTTTCTTGTATTATGGCATCTTGTGGCATACCGGACCAAAGTGGTCAGCAATTTAACACCACTAAAAATAGTTGCATTGAAAGAAATTACAACATGGAATTTGTTTGTAAATAGTTTTGAATAGAAAAATAGATTTTTGTGGAATGTATTTGCAAGTCCACTTATTTTATCAGTAGTAGGACTTCCTCATTGCTGCTACAGCAGCAGCAGCAGCAGCAGCAAAAACTCGGGTGGGTCAATTCTTTGGTGTGTCTTGAACGCTCATCAATTAAGGGAATGTTGCAAACTTGCTTCACGAAGCCTTTCGATCTGGGCTCTCGATAATTTTCCTGGTTCTTTGAAAATGCTCTAAAAGTTGGAAGTGATTCAAGCAAAGAATGGAAAAATAAAATACCATCACTTGCAGCTACAACACTACCTGCATGAAGTCGTGACAATTGACAACCAG
Organism: Cryptops parisi; assembly: GCA_034695005.1. Classification (NCBI taxonomy): domain Eukaryota; kingdom Metazoa; phylum Arthropoda; class Chilopoda; order Scolopendromorpha; family Cryptopidae; genus Cryptops; species Cryptops parisi. The sequence continues at coordinate 23,229 of JAQIWH010001055.1, read as the reverse complement.
AGGATCCTGAACAATCTGTTTAAAGCATTCGGTGAGCTGGAAAAAATCGGATGTTTCGAGGAGCTTTTGTTCATTTCGTTTTAGAAGTGTCAGTGCCACCCTCAAAAGAATCTTGTTTCCCTCGTAGAAGAGACAATCCCAGATACGCAGAACAGTCTGCACATGAAATAGAAACACTGTCACTGGTTTTGTAACATCCTCCACTAAAGCCAATTCAAATTAACTTTCTCAAACATATATAGTTTGGGTAAACCACTACATCCAGAACTATTTTACACATACTGATGAAGGATAGCTGTCAAATATTCCCAATTTCCCACTTGTTAAAATTTTGTTTCACCAGCACCAGCCAATTGAGTTCTACAAGGAAGGGCCTTATGAAAAAATTAAAAAAAAAAACTGAGGCGCACCATTTTCCATTTGTAAAGCTGAGATTGAGCTTGAAATAAACCGTTGTGTCCGTTTCACAAGCTAACCGATACATCACATCATCGGTACTTCACTAATGCAATCCAATCTTGAAGATCACACTACCAGCCCCATTTGTCAATAAAAATCTATACAGCCTGCATGAAATGCTGTACTCAATTGGATTTAACAAATGTTGAAAGGTTTTGATTTCATTATTTTGCTCAGTAACGCGTTTACAACATAGGCCTACATAACACAAAATGAATTCACCTAGATGAAGAAGAAACAACAACAACATACTTTTTTAAAAAAGTGTCTACACTACTGTGGCTGTCAACGCTGAACAGTGATTAAATAAAAAACGAAAAACAAATCACCTCGATCGGTAGAACTTCTGCGTAAAGGCAAATGAACCATTTGGTGGCAACGATTGCCCAAGAGATCCCTACGCTCTGAACATGAGCATGCAAAGCAGGCATTTTTAATCTAAAACACTAAGAACACTATTAGTGACTGGAAATGATTTTAACCATGTTCAATGGATCATTCACTCGACACAAACAAATCTTATCGCTCACTTCACTAACTCTTCAAGAACATCTATATCCATTAGTAATCCTTCCATGCCTTTAGTGTAATAGTCTACGAGATAAAAAGCCAAAAATTCAGTCGGCAAAAACAAACAGTTGCTAGTACAGTAGTAGATTATCAATCACATCACCTGGAAGAATTTGGTTAATCAATACGGTTAGTAACCAGAAGGACATTTCTTCTTCCTTAGTGACAAGCAGAAGTAGCCCTGCAATGTAATTGAGACCCTGGAAAAAAACACAGTTCCATTGCTACTGACACAACTACACGTGGAGGTGGGTAGGACACTTTATAAGCCATACAAATAGACTGTAGAAGCTCTTAGATCCGAGGAGACAAAACACATTGGTTCAGTATGTCCATATCAAAGTTTTGGTAGTAGTCTTATCACCACTTTGAAAATGGGCACCGACCATGACCAACACCTACTTACTACATACAGTAGGTAGGTGTGATGTAGTAATACCGTAAGTCTTACTTTACCTGACAGTATCCAACTTGTGGTGTGTGGTGAGCAAAGGCTACTAACACGTTATAAAGGGATTTTAATTGTCCATTATTCATCTTTTGAAAATAAATGTTGTCTGGAAAAGTTCTTGGAATGTCTAAAAACAAACAAACAATCATACTTTTTTGGCCCCCTGATTCGCACGAATAAATAATTCAAATAGCTCCTCATGAAATACCTATTTTGATCGAATTGACTAGTTCATCACTCAGCTGTCCTTCTAACAACATCCTGTACGTGCCTTCATTTTCATCTTTCAGTTTTTGCGCCCCACTGACAGTGGCCCACATCTACAGCACATGAAAACATTCTCATACAATCGAATTTATATTTTAGGCAACCATGTTTTTGAAATAGGAATAAACACCAATACTACCGTTCCCCGATGTTCAGAGGGTATGCCTTTTCTAACGTAACGTTTCACTACGTAGAAAAACAAACAACACATTCATTCAAGAGTTGGTTCATTTTACGCTACCTTTACCAACGGTTACCTTTTAAGCATCTTGTAATGGTCTTGTTTCTCCCAAGAAGAGTTTGCCATTTTCTCGCTCTCCTCACGAGCACTCGAAGATACGTAGCCATGAACTCGTCGTAAGATTCATAATCAAAGTCTTCGGGTCTTTCAAATCCATAGCAATCTAACCTATGAAAAATGCACATGAAATTAACTGCTGCACTTTTAGTAGTAAATGAATATAAAGGTGGGTGGTGGGAGTATCCCTTAAGTACGGTGCTCGTTGATTAGTTACAAGTATACTACTATTATATAAAGGTACTGTTTTAGCAAAACAAAAAACTAATATAGCAAACATGTTCCGTTCCTTGTATTTCATTTCAAAATGAGAAGTAGCCTATGAAAGCATTTTATGATTTGATTACTATTCCAAAACCATTACATGTACTCACTTAGATGTGTAGGCAGCCATAGCACAAACAGCAGAAAGAATATTGATGGCTGCGAAGCCAAGCAGTGTAGCTTAACTTTTCTGAGCTTTTAGTCAAAATCATACAAGTAACGCCATCTAACGTCTGAATGCAAAGACAAAAAAGTAACGCTCCACTTTATGGCGTTTCGCCAATACGGCGGTTTTTAATTATCGGCTACGATTTTCAGCATAATGCGCTATATGCACATATTAATTTTATTTTCGTTTTTTTTCCTGCTGAGCTCTATTCACATTTAATATATAATAAACGTTTTAGTTTGCTTTCATTGAAACCTTGAAACCTGAACACCGTATGACTGGAACAACACTGTTCAGCTATTTAAAACAGTTTTTTTTTTTTTTTAATTATCTACAGCATCAAACTAATGGTTGAATTTCATCATTTAATGTGAAATACAAAATAAACCATCTGCATCTTAAATTATCTTCTTTTTTCTTTTAAAATTTTAAATGTTTTAACATTGGGTGGATTAACAATAAAATAAATAAAAGGTACATAGGCCTACAACTATTATTATATCAACGTTTATAAAATAAAAATCTGTTATATCATTTACACAATAGTTGCAATCTTATAATACAAAACGAATCAATAGTTTGAAAGATTGTGTTCCAAGTGAAATGACGATGAAAAGTTTCAGCAGTCACGTTACTCACTTGACAAGATAAGCTGCGATAATAAGTTTGGCCAGAACAACAGATAATGGCGATAGCTATTAATTGAAAACAAAAACATCTGCAAAATAGATGGTAAAAACAGAAACGCACACCATTAGTGAACTGTAGTTTAATGGTAATGATCAAAACAAAGTAAACAAAAAAAAATTATAAAATTGTTCCATTGTAGCCTTGTTGCGCTAGACTAACCCACCATTCTCTGAAAATAAAATGTACACACGACTGCAACGTTGTTTACTGACAATCTTTTTAATCTAGATAATATAAAATAGTGGTCGAAACAAAACCACCGCCTTATTTTTTTAAAACAATACATAAATGACTTGGCAACAATTTTAAATTACATCTCGGATGCATTGCATTGAACCTTTTGTCATACATGACAGCCAAGCTAAAAAAAAGCAAAACCAAGAGAAAAAAAACAAACATGGTAAATCAATAAAAAAAAGACAGTAAAGATCATGCTCAATAATCACTCTTGGGTGTTCAATGATTGAACTAACTAAAAGTCTATAGTTAGTAGGTACCTGGAGAAAAAGGAGTCAACAGAATCTTGGAAAGACGGAGGAGGAGGAGGAAGGGTGAGGTGAATAGGTTACTAGTAGCATTACAGCAACACAGCACAAAAATTCTAACAATACAGTACAAGATCAACACTAAGAATAGCAAGCTTTTTCAATAAACTAATGAGTTCGTCAACACTGGCACAATGACATCACAATTTATGTATAAAAAATGTGAACTTTTGAAAAATAATATCATACATCACCTTTCTCAACTATCGAATAATACACATAAAACAAAAACAAAAATCACACCATCCGTTACTTGTAAACGAATAACGGTTGTTTACAAAATAACAGTGAGTTGATCAGTACATTTTGAACATTGCACTTTTCAAAGCTTGGATATAAAACATACAACTAATGCAGTGCAATATTCAACGAGCATTTATAAAGTTGGTAAAAACATGCATGCCAAAAACTGGTATTAATATCAACTGCATCTTGGTCAATCGTTTCGGGAAAAACGATCATTTACAACTTCGTGTGAGTAGTTTGCATTTAGGTGAAAATCAATCCTACAAACGAATGTAGGTTAACAATATCAGACCTTTTCATCATGCCTTTGGTCAACTTGACCAGTTTGCAAAAGGTTTCATGTAAAAGAAACTGCTGGAGGTGTAAATATTTCCTACACAATACAAAGTTAGTAAGAAAAAATTATTTCAACTAAAATAATCTATAAACCTAACAAACATAAAACATAACAAATCATAAAATTCTATAAAACAAACAAACAAAATTCAACAAAAAAACAAATAGCATTTATATTAAAATAGCATCATCAGTGGGTTTTTCGTTGGTAACATACTATCTGCGAGCTCAATTTAAAGCTCCATGACACCTGCCGGGACTCTCTGCAATTTCTTTCATCTCAACTACTAATAACTAGCCTTCAGTTAATTGGTGCATCCATCGATGTGGGTTCCAACAAACCATACAGAGGACAACAACAACAAAAAAAAGTCATACAACACGTTTAGTCGGAATGACTCAATTTTCCATTCGATGTCTTTCCATTTTCGATGGCGGCAGTACTTGTCACCAGATTCAATGTTTCATTTTCCCCTTGACACCGACAGTGAATAGGTTGACCCTTGACATTGACAGCCACAGTAGGCTGCTTCAAGTTGTCACAAATCATGCTGCTACATGTTTTTCTTTTGACTTTGGACACGGAAGCATCTTCTTGTTTGAGCATTGTCAACAAAGGACGAGGCGGAGGATCACTTGGCAAACTCACGTGTTGTGGTTGACAAGATTCTGCTTTAGAGTTGCTATTGCATGAAATAACTTGCGGATCCAACAGCGAACAGCCGCTGAAACCTAAGGCAAATTTGCAACACAGCAGATAGACTTTGCCGAAGCAAGTGATTAACAACGACTGATGACAAAATGCCCAAACACGATAGTTCATCCCTCTAAAGGGATCCGAGATGGCAGGGCATAGCATATTGTTCAGGTTAGCTTCCGTCAGCTGAAAAACAAACCAATAAATGACCGAGTTGTAGTGTCATCAACAGTTTCTTTGAAAACAAACAAAACAAATACACTCAATCACAAAACTTATCAAAACAAACAAATTGTTATCATTTACTCACCATTCCAAAACCCTGTAAAAGTACAAAGTGGTAATGTAACGATAAACCAAGAGACAACACCGACCAGCTGAAATCCGAAGGACGTTCCAAAGTGTACACACCTACAAATGCATGTAAAACTTAGTAGCAAAACACGCGCAAGTCCAGTGGTTTTCAAAATTTGCCAACTAACAGAGAAGGGCAACAAGAGAGTTAAAAATATAAATAAATTGTGACTGTTCAGAAATTAAACAGTTTCCTCCTTATTTTGTGTTTACATTTTATTGTTTACTTTTTTCCCAAATCTAGTGAGGTAAACACGATTGTTGGATGTTTTCTGAGCACCGTGGAAACAAAATCCTTGGGAAAAAATTCTGACACACCACACTTAAGAGCTCTGTGAAAAAATCCCAATACCCTCCTAAAAGCACCATGAATTGACAAGGTTTGGAAACCACTGTTCTAGCCAGACAAATGAGCAATAAGTACATGTAAGCTATTCACAAGCCAAAGTGATCAAAGACACTTTTGAATTTCTCCAAATTGTAGTGCCAAAACACTCAATCGATGATGGACTTTTTTGTCTCCAACATAGATGCTACACGTGTTATACATAATACATTCTACAATGTTGGTTTGAATATAAAAATTACATGTAGATAGATCATTAATGAAAACGAATTTTGTTTTCTGAAGCTTCAACACTTTTTGTTCTGTAGACTTAATCGACTTGGATTGTATACAGCTCCATCGTTAAAGAAAGTAAAAAATGATCACGCAACTACCTCCAATGCATATAAGATAAAAAGGGATGACAAGAATCATCACGTGTTGGATGAAATAGACTTCTTTCTCCATAGGCAACTGAAAATAAAAATAGAATTAACGCTACTACAGTAGTTGACACTGAACCCTAAAAAAAAAGGTGTTGAGGCAATAACCTTAAAGTTCAAATTAAAAAAAGTAGGTTTTAAAATATCTCCTGGGTGATAGAACTGTTTAAATTCAAGGGGATGGCAAAGTGCCAGTGTGGCCTACATAGTTCTATACAGGTGAAAGAGGCAGGTTAGGTGGGCTACTGCTATCGGTCGAATGTCTATTACACATACAAAATAAAATGATGCTTCTCCTTCATTTCTTACCAATCTTGTATTTAATACTGGAAAAACCAAAGCAAGAAATGCTCCTTGTAACCAATGCATGTGGCATCGGAATGCCGCTGTCACCCAACGGCTAGGTGGTGAAGCCAATAGATAGATCTAGAAAAGAGACAAAGAGAGAAAAAAAATTTCTACAATGTTCCGCATTTATAATGTAAGTCATCACACAACCATCCTTGTTGTAAAGATATCTATAGACAAGGAAAGGAAGTCCTATTCCAAAAAAAAAAATCATTGTTCTATACAAAACCATCAGTTTCTGAAAAAGTAAACAAAAACTGAGAAAGGAACTCATTTCCACAGCATAAAAAAAAGAAGCCGAGTTCGTGTACAATGACTGAACTTATCAATTCCAAACAACAAAAAAACAAAACAAACAAACAAACCATTAATATGCAAAATTAACAACATTGTAGATTGGTGAATAATTTTGCATCATGCCAATGCACATTGTATTTATACAACAGTTTGTTGTATAACTACATCAAACTAAATACACAACTGTGCCCTTAATGACCGCCCTTTGGTCTATCATCATTTGAAAATACCACAAAATTCTAACTTGGGAGAGCCAACAAAAATAAAGTAACAAAGCAAACTATGTGGATACTCCTTGGCTTTTTACAACCTTCTATTTAACTTGACCGGTCCGAAAAATGTTTAACATCGTTTTCACCTAGGCCTATGTTCCCAGTATCGTAGACACTTAAAACTTGGTATGCCAATTGATCCTGCGTGATAATTTCAATGAACATTTTAAATTAGTTGAATAGCAAGTGTTGATATATGTACTGCCTTCGTGATTCTTTGTAGTTTGTTTTGATTCTTATGGATCGCAATAAAGAATAATAAAAATAATTTAATCTGTCAAATTTGGAGACATCCAGGTCACGTTAATCATGACGTTGACGATAGGCAAAGATTGGTTTTGCTGACGCTCCGATCCGCTTTTTTTAAAACTCTCAATGTGGGCTGCGTACAACCCAACCTCGTACAACAGTTGACGAGATTACAAAAAAACTGTTAGCACTCACTGTTGGTAAAAGACAAAAAATTAAACACTCAACTAGAGTCTGCGATTGAATACTGAAACCTGAAACCTTTGTGCATCAGACTGTGGAGTCACTTCACTGGAGTGCACCAAACAAACAACAATGCTATTCGAATAAAAAGTTGTGCTTGAAAAAAACGAAGTTTTTATGTAATCTGGTTCTGTACAAAACAAATGAGAATTTACCTGGATAAGCGAAACTACGTGGCAAGGATTCAACCAGTAAATCGCCGTCCTCGTTGCTAGTTTGAATCCTACCTCACACCCAAACGTCAGGCACATGACGACGAGAAGAATCTGTTTCCCAATGTGAAAACATCGTTCCGTCTTGTTGACTCGAGGAAAACTTAGGCGGCGATAACCCCACTTCATACACAAAGTTGCTACAGTACAAACCGCACTCGTCTCGACCAACCGCCGCCAAATACTAAGATAGTTGACGCAATCGGGTCCTCCGTTGCCTTCCAGCGAATGGTCAACACCCGAGTACATCCAACTTAAATCCATTCTCGTCGTCGTCGTCGTCGAAGATGATCAAACTGTTCGAGACGAACGTGCGTTGCTTATACCATCTTGTCCAACAATTCTGCAAACAACAAAAAAGATAATGCCATTAGTTCAACAACCACCAATCCTATCAGAAGAATGTCGTTGCCCTGCAAACAAAAATTGCTCTAACAAAGTAGAAAAAAATAGCCAACGGGGAAGTTCAAGATCAAAGCTCGTCCAAATAAAGCATCAACGTTTATGGTGGCGGCGGCAGCAGCAGCAGCAGCAGCAGCAGCTCTTCAACACACCTTGACGTGGTTGCCAAAGCCAAGCCTTCATGTGCTTTTATTTCATTAGTCTCGTCGATAAAAATTTGCTGGATAATACAACAACCGACTAGTTAGGAAGGATGAGCTTGAACCATATCCTGCGGGTGTCATTTTGTCTGCCTGCCCGAAAGAAAACGGCAGTCCGTTGTGTTCCCTATTGTGGACTGACGAGTGGGCTATCTATCTTTGGACTTGGAAACGGCCGCTGAGATTTCATTACGCTCTTAAAGTAGGCCGCCAGTTTAATTTCACCAGTTCATTAACCTCGGACGGAGGACAGATACTCACGCTCGTCTTACGTCTACTTTCTTAAGCAACGGTTCCACAGAGAATCAACTCGACGCTGTGCTAGAGAAAACACGACACACGACACTAATAACCGGTCAGCATGTCATTGGGCAGAATTTTTATCATTTCCCACTCGACAACCATGTGTAGGAAGAGGGGGAGGCGGCTCATTCATAGCCATCATTGGCTCGACAAATTTGTAACACAGCTAAAACCACTTGACGCTTCTTCACGAGTTCGAAGAACGTCGACGAAAAGCGCTAAGAACTGGGACTTGAAAACAGTAATCGTTTTGTGGCAATGTAAAGGTTACCTTGCTAAATGTGTATTTTCCGATAACAGCAACCTTCTTCCTGGCTGTCTTTCAACTGTGGTCGTCGTCTCCTCCTCTGACAACCACTCTCGCTCGGTCTCTGTCTTTTCTGCTGCTGGCTCCTCTGTCCCCCCCTCGTCTCTGGGCTGGGTCTCGTCGAGATGAGAGTGTCTGCTGTCAACCAACAACACGCACACGCACCATGCACAGGAAGCAGCGAGTTAGCAGCCGCTCGGCTTCGCTGCTAGCGCTTTTTTCATTCTTCTTGACTATTTTAAAACTAATTGATTTTACCCCACTTTTTGTTGTTTCGAAACATTTATAATAACCAATTTGGTTCATTTAGTTGAAAGTGAAAAGTTGATTGTTGTTGTTATTATTATTTTGCATGTGCTGAAATGAAAGGACGGACGGTCGGTCTTAGCTCGTCTCTGCTCTAAACACAACCGAGTGTCATTGAATGGCCGGTGCTTTGTTTTGAATAACCAACGTCGTCGTTGCGTGGAGTTGGAATAAGAGAAGACGAACCTCGTGGATGCTTCTAACGTTAGTTTGAATTGGTCGGCTAATTTCCAAGCCTTGTAACCGCAAGATCATGGTCGTCCTCACTTCTTTCCCACCGCCGACTCAAGGAATTCGTCACCAGCAGCCTAATACCAGTGTGCATGTCTCTTCTAAAAGTCTCGGTAAAGGAACCTTATTCATCGCTGAAAGGTGAGTCATTAAAATGGTTGAGAAGAAATCGCTCGCTCGCAATAATGGTCTATTATCTTATTTCGTATGGCCTCCTCCTCCTCATTGGTACTTTCGTTTGTTTTGTGGTTGACAGTCGCGTGTCATGGGTGAGCGAATCGAGTCAAGGGTTTTCTCTGGAATACCCGTCTATCGCTCTTCACGCTATATCGAGGGATCTCAACACCTACCCTCATCCTTGTTTGTATCTCATGATCGACAGCAAAATTGACGACGAAGGTAAGTGTCGTATGTTGATTCACTTTCGATTCACGCTTCACGAAACAAGCTTGTATTGTTTCTTTGCATTATTTGTATCTTCTTTTCACCCATCAGATGCAGGAAGCGAGATGTCGGAAGAGTCGGGCGACGATGAAACTACAGCCATCACGGAAATTCGATTCATTCCCGACGATAATGCTGCACGTAGGTTGATTTTCTGGCATACCTACCCCCTGTGTGTTTAAACACCCACTATTAAACAAAATAATCGTTTTCTTCTATTGGTAGTGGATTCCATGTTTCGTGCTATGTCGGAATGTCAAATTCTACATCCTGATGCCGACGATTCGTTATCTGAAGAAGGTAAGTTGATGGTTAACCAATCGATGGGGTTGGCTCTTTGACTTCACCTCACGAGTGAAGCCAGTGTCGAGATGCAAATGATTTCCAAATGACTTCTTTCTTTGGCTACTTCGCAACTAGATAACTTCGAGGATGCTGAGGAAGACAACGACAGCTTAACAGCTCCTTCCATCGATACAGGTGAAGCAACCAATGTCCCACCGACACCATTTGCAGGTAAACAAGAAACGTACGCTATTTGAAAAAAAATGGGTCGTGGTTCATCAACGTGGCAACTTTTTATCTACATTCCAGATAGTTTTCTTCAAGTTCAACCTTCAACAAACGACGACGAACCGATGGATGTCAGTCAGTTTGAAGATGCCGAAGGAGAAACTGAACCTGAGCATTAATTGCCATTCTAGACAAACTCAGTTTGCCACGTAAAATTGATACTAAATAATGTGACATGCATGGTTTTTATGTGGGAGCAGCATATACTGTATTTGTATAGATTCTTGCACCTTGTACATTCTTCATATACACTACTCCAATGTTGAGCATTGTATCATCGAACCATTTTAATAAAACAATTTTCAATAATACTGATGGCATCTGTACAATACATTTTTGCAATTCTATTTACAGGCTATTTTTATGTGAAAATAGTTTAAATAGTAAGCATAATAAATAAGTGACAGTATGTACAGTTCAGATGAGGAAAAGCCTAAGTTGCTTAGGATCAGCTTATGGGCTCATTAATCTCTCTTTTTGGTATGTTTGATTGATTGATTGTCTAATGTATGAATGATGAGAATTTTTTTTTAACTGTGGATTAGGATGAAGTATTGAAAATAAATATCTTTTTGTTAATGTTTACCACGACAGTTCTAGTATGCAAAAATAGCAAATAATGACAATAAAACTTGGCCATGAAAAATGTTGGCTGGTCACTGAAGAGCCAGTACTGGACAGGGGCAACATGGGCTGCGTCACCCAGTTGCCACACGTGGGGAAGCCTGAAGGAGGAGGAGGAAACTGGTGGTGCTCGCCAACCTTCAGAATAACAGCCATTCCCATCTCCATGTGGAACGCGATGTGGCAATGAAGGAGCCAGTAACCTAAGGGATATAATAATTGAACATGTTGTACTGAGGTTAGTAATGTTAATGTAGTAGTGGCAGTTTGTGTGTGTGTGTACATTAAATTCCAAATGTTCACCTACCTGAACCTGCTGTGAATTTAGTTTGAGTTGTATTTAAAATAAAATAAAATTGTCTTAAGGGGAGGGTCAATTTTCCACAACAGTTTCTACTTCATTAGACATCAATACAACTTTCAAGAACAATAATTGAAGAGCTTATTTTCAAAACGCCGTCTTATCGCCACTTTTGATCATTTTTTAGTCAAGAGGCTCTGAAAACTATGTTATTTTCAAGATTCAAAACCTATTATCTCCTACTGAAAAGCACTCTCAAAAACTATGCAGAGAAGTCTGTGGTCAAATGAATAAAAAAAAAAAAAAACGCTTTTCCTGAAAAATTGTATTTCATGGACTTAAGACGTTTTGGAAATGAATTCTTCGAGGTGAGTCAATAATTATGTTCATTGTATCCTTTTTTGGTTGACCATGTTGCTTTTTTTATGTATACATGTTGAGAGGTGTCTGCACATGTCTTTACAAAATTTCGACCTTGAGAAGTTGGGACTTTTGAACATGGTTGCTCCAATCTGTCTGCACCAAAGAGCAGCGGCTTTCGATGATGAGTTTTTTGTGGTCTGAGGGAGCACCAGGGGTCGATATTTATCTTAGACTGTCAGTACAGGGCCCGTATGGGAATAGTGTTTTGCCGCAACGGGGTTTCTACAAATGGATTGTAAAGTTGAAAAGTGGCCACCATCACCATCACTGACGGAAGTTTCCTTCAGTGATGGTGGCCACTCACTCATGGATCGGTGCTAATCTAAAACAACTTTTTTGACGGCATAAAAAAGCTTGTGCAACAATGGAACAGATGCATTGAATAGCACAGCAACTACCTTGAAAAATAATGTTATTGTTATTGAAATAAAATTTATAGCAGCATTGAACATAATTATTGACTTACCCCAGTAAGCCTATATCATTAATTTCAAACGATGTTTCTTTTATCTTCAATGTCTACACTACATAAACCAAAACTAAAAAAAAGAAAAAGAAAAAAACAACTCTCCAATTACAGCAGGTTTGGTGAACTAACATTCAACAGCGCCGACTTTTAGAAATTCCATATCAATACATTGGTGAATTTCCATTACTAGGAATATTTGTGAGGTTTTGACCTGTGTGAACTGTCAGTTTCTTGTTTCAAGCCATAAGCATAACAAAACCTCTAGTTGCAGAAAGTGAATTTGTACGTTTTTTTTCTCAAGTGTGAATACATTGATGGATTTTCAGGACAGGAAACATTAGTATGATTTTCTCCCAGTATTAATACTTTGGTGAAGTTTCACAACAGATGCTTGACGAAGTTCTTGTTGCAGGTGGAACATTTGTACGGTTTTTCACCAGTGTGAACTATAGGTTTTCTCTTGTTGGAAATCTTTGGTGGAGTTTTAAATCTTTGTAAGGTTTTTCACCTATGTGAGCTCTTAGTTCATCTTTCATGCAAAAATACGCATAAGAAAAGCTCTAATTGTTTGTAGTACATTTATGGTTTTTCTCCAGTGTGAATATACTGATTAATTTTCAGGATGGAATATTTGTAAAGTTTTCATCTGTGTGAACGCTTAGTTCATCTTTCAGTCGATATGCATAACAAAAGCTCTAGTTGCAGGCAGTATATCTGTGCGTTTTTCTCCCTTATGAACCCTTAGTTCATCTTTCAAGCTACATACATAAGAAAAGCTGTAGTGTATTTGCACGGTTTTTCTTCAGTGTAAATACATTGATGAATGTTTAGGACAGGGAACATTTGTAAGATTTTTCACCTGAAGTTTCACGAAAGATGCTCGATGAAGCTTTTGTTGCAGTTTTGTATGGTCTTATATCACTGTGAATTCTTTGATAAATTTTCAGGACAGAGAAACCTCGTTGATGCCCATGTGTACAAACAAGCATCTGTTGTTAAACTTCATCAACACAGATGAAAAACCTACATGTATGTTACTTTCCTGAAAAGTCATCAATGTATTAGCACTAAGAATAATAGTACAAATACTACATGCAACTAGACTTTTTCTTATGCATGCTTGAAAGATGAACTAAGAGCTCACACAGGTAAAAAACCTTACACAGATGAGCAAAACCATAAAAATGTACTACCTGTAACTAAAGCTTTTCTATGCATATCGCTTGAAAGATGAACTAAAAGTTCACACAGGTGAAAAACCTTACAGATTATTCCCTGTAATTAAAACTCACCCAATATATTCACACGGGAAAAAAACCGTAAAACTTTACTTCCTGCAACAGGAGAAAACCTATACAAGTGTACATCCTATAGCTATTATTTATAGTACTTTTTCTATCATATTACTTGAACTAAGAGTTAACACAGATGTAAAACCTCACAAATATTTCCTGTTCTGAAAATTCATCAATGTATTTACAGGAGAAAACCATACAAATGTAATCCTACAGTTAGTGCTTTTCGTTTGGTATTACTTGAAAGTTGAACTAAGAGTTGACACAGGTGTAAACTCTTACAAATATTCCGTTCTGAAAATTCATCAATGTATTCATTCACACTGGAGAAAACCATACCAGTGTACTACCTGCAACTGAAGCTTTTCTTGACTAGAAAAATGAACAAAGAGTTCACACAAGTGAAAAACCTTACTAACGCTCTCCGTCCTGAAAATTACTCAACGTAAGCACAGTACAAATTTACTTCCCAGCTCTTTTGTTATGCATATGGCTTGAAAAATGAACAAAGCGTTCACACAGGAAAAAACCTAAAACTATTCTCTGTCCTAAAAATTCATCGATAAATTCACACAGGAGAAAACCGTACAAATGTACCTATTGCCTGCAACTGGAGCTTTTCTTGTGTATATTGCTTGAAACATGAACTAAAAGATCACACAAGTGAAAAACCTTGAAAAAACATTCCCTGTGATGAAACTTCATCAATGTATTCACATTGGAGAAAAACCGTACCAATGCATTACCTGCAACTAAAGCTTTTCTTACTGTATGCATATCGCTTGAAAAACGAGCTACGAATTTAAACAGGTGAAAACTTTACAAAGTTTTCTGTCCTAAAAGTTCATCAACAGTTCCAACAGATGAAAACCGGGAGTTTACAGTGGTGAAAAATTGCATAAATGTTCTACCTGCACCAAGAGCTTCGAGGAGATGATATTAAAAAGTAACAAATCACCTTACTGACCAGGTAGCATCACCCACAAACTTTGCAGCTTTTCCTTTTTTGCTTGAAAAAGTCTCAAGACGAAAGAAAAATTGAAATGTTTGTGGGTGATGCTACCTGGTCAAGAATATAATTTATTACTTTTTTATATTAAAAGAGATCATAAAAAGATCGTCACTTATCATAGTCGTAAATAATATATAAATATAGTATGCAGGTTGCTTTTTAAAAAAGAAACGTTTTACCGTTCACGTATTGTCATTAAAATGCAATCAAAAATTGCTCATTTTGCAAACGAAAATTCGTCTGATTTTGTGGGCACGACATTGTGTTTGTGTGTGAATGTCAAAGCACCCCCACGGAGTCGTTGCTCCTGCTACCACCCATCTTCAGTGGAGTGGAAGTTGAATTTTTATTTCAAATTTGGCTCCACTCAAGGTGGTGAGTGGTAGTACACCCGACATTAGTTTAATGAGTAACTTTGTTCTGTTAATATTATAAGTTGTTTTCAGTTTTGGTGCAGACATTAAAGATAAGCTTAATGGAATAATAAACGTTATACCATCGTTGCTACTTAACTATACAATTGCAAACGCCCAACAGCATCATCCTATAAGATCGACTGCAGTACAAGAATTAAGAATAACTACAATGTCACAGCATGTTGCCTTTCGCTTAACTTGTGACATGTTTTGATTCACAAATTGGGAAATATTACTTACCAGGATTATTGGCTACAAAGCGAACAATGGTGAATCCACCATCAGGAATGGTGATGGTATCTTTGCGAACAGGTTTGTTCAATTTACGACTTATTTTACCAGCCTGGTCCATCTCTTTCACTTGCAGTATTGTCACCTGGCTGTCAACCTTTTCCATTGCTACTACACGAAAGGCATGACCATGAATATGGATTGGATGGTTAGCATCATAATATACGCCTGCCAAACAACAAGAAAATATGAGTTACTTTACATTATGACTGCACTACTATACAATACAACCTTTTAGTGTATGTAAATCACCTGTGTCAACGAGCACCAGCTCGACGAGCGATCCTAATGGTATGTTCAAGGTATGCAAGCATCGACACACACGGCGGTCGCAATCATTTAGCGGTTGAGTGGCACTACAGAACAAATCACTAGGCACATCATCGTATTGTGTGAGCAACGGGGATGAAGGAAACACCAACGTCCGATTGTTAACTTGAGGTACGTATATTCGTTGATGATGATCGAATGCACGAATTGGGTAGAGATCGGACGGATGATACAGATCAGAGTCAAGAAAACTAAAGTCAAAGCCTAGATAAAACTGGAGATTTACATCTTCTTTTAAAAACGCATCATCATCATCATCCAAAATACTATCCATTTCGACCAGAGACACCAAGGAACCATTTGTGCCAGAATTCAAAGGATTCAGTTGCTAAAAAAAAACAAAACAGAAGAAATTAACTGCTATAGCTACCTATGAATGAAATGTGTGCCGCAGCAAGATCGAGAAAACTATGAAATGACTGATCCGTTTTCTTTGCAACGTAGCTTACTTTCATCGATTACATACCGTGCCATTTCTTCCCATGCTGACATAATCAAATGCTGATTGCAGCGTTGAATGATTTTCAGCTCCACTATAGACTAACAGCGCTACTTGCTTCACAGCTGTAAATCGTGCATCGCAATCCATCAACCCTTGAAATCGGATCCAGTATCGACCCACCATGGCTTGTGCTGATAATACAAAATCAAATCGTTCACCAGCATAAACGACTACAGAGTCTGTGACATATGGCTTGACAGGAGACCCGTCCGTTGCAATTAGAGTAAAATTGTGCTGGTCGATGGAGAAGACCACGGGACAATTCAAAACACCATTGCTGATCAATCTAAACCGATAGCGTTTTCCTTTTTGTACAAAAAACTCAGCAATTGGAGTGAATGCACTTTGGCCATTTCGTTCGATGGAAGCAAATCGCCCTTTGCCATTGATCAAAAGAGAAGCTGGTTTATTATCACCACCGTCGTAAAAATGAGAGGTCATTTTTTGAATTCCCACAACATCGAACCAGTCGGCTACCAGAATCACATGCTCGGTTAAATCGTAATCGTAAAAATCTTTCTGAGGATCTTTCCGCTGTCTGACAATCAGTGCCCCGTAAGCTCCGTCGGCACGCTGAAGTGCAGAGTGAGAGTGCCAAAAGTGACTTCCTGGATCTTTGGCCAAGAACTGATAACGGAACGTCGTGTGAGGCAAAATAGGGCACTGGGTGACCATGGGAACTCCATCCATGTGAGGAGATCCTCGTTGATGAAGTCCGTGCCAATGAAAACTCGTCGATTCTGCACCCAAGTCATTTTGCACATCAACAATCACCGTGTCGCCTTCACAGACCTATGCAGATAAAGTGGTACGTTTAGCTTAATCTAAAGAACGACACTGTCATTGTCTTCGAAGCATTTACCTCTATACTGGGTCCAGGAAGAATTCGATTGACTGCAGCAATAGCTCTTCGGGAACCGTCAGCTGAGATGCATTCAGTCCGTGAACAGTCCGAGATGTTGAAAGGACAATCGAAGCAGCCTCTGCCCAACGTGTGAAACCACTCCAGTTTAAAATGATAGTAACAAACACGACCATCGGCTTCTCCCAGGGCACAGTCTCGTGCACAAACATGTTGTTTACCTCCTGTTGTAACAATGATTGCGACTGTCAAAACATTTTTTTTTTACGCTGCCGTAATAAGATGACAGGGATCTTATAGACTTAATGGCAGCATAAAGAATAAATCATCCTAATTTTACTAATAAAAGATAATAATCAATCAAGATGCTTAATCAATGTTTTTTTCTCTTTTCTGGTGTGTTATCCGATTTTCATTTACAGAAGTGAATTTGATGATACAGTATCTGGTCGTATGTGGTATGTGGGGGGGGGGGGGGTATGTGTGTGTATGTGACCTGCGGTTCGTTACTTCATCAATTGAAGGCTTGCCAAAAATAACGTTGTATGTTAAAAAAATTTAATATTCAGATTATAATGAAACACGATGCCTCATATATGGCATCTAACCTAACCTAACCTAATTCGATACCTCAATGAAACACCCTACGTGGTCGCCTTAGGAAGTTGCCCATTTCTTGTGCCAGCCCCCAATGCCTCAGCCAATGTGTCCATTTCAAAACCCCACTTACCTCTCATATTTTGTATATTCATTAGTATGATGTTTACTGTATCCTTTACTCATGTGAGTGTTTAATTAATCAATAAATAAATAAATATGGACTTAGCTAATGCCGCTAATAGACAAACTCTTACCTACCTAAAACATATCACATATTGACGTGATATCTGTATATCACCTATTTGATGGTCATCCAATAGGTGACAATCAATGTGTTGCTGAATACTTCTTTTGCCATTTACTCAAAACTATGTATTGTTACATGCAACGTGATTCTGGGAAGCCTTCAGTTTCAAAAACCATTTCTACTACCCCGCTGATGAAACTGAATAGTGTTCACTGTCAATTATTTAAATAAAAAAAGTTATACGTGTCAAGGTGAGAGAGCTCCATGGCAAAGGGTTAATGGACAGGAAAATTTATATAGGAATTTCAGGGTCATTGGCATTAGATTCGGACACATTCCCTCAGGAGTCTAAACAGTGACACACTAAAAATGCCAATGGTGGTTGATGGCATTATATAGCAGCATCGCAGATAATAATGCTATTTCGTTTTTACAGCCTAGAAAAACAAGAACGGTAAACAACTATCATTCTCAATGCAAGAAAAAGTCATTCGTTCAAGCACTGAATGATGACTACTCTCAATTTTAAGACCAAACAAAAAATGAGATTCGTTTTTAACTGAACCAGAACATGCGTGGTATTATTTTAAGTAGACCTTTTAATTCATCTTGCATGGTAGGCTATGTAAATACCTTTCTTTTTGTATTTTATTTCGTTTGGGATGTAAAATTTTCAAAATAAAAAAATAACAATTGGAATGATCCAGGAATAGAAAAATGTCACGGGATTTATTTTTTTCCTACAGCTGTCTATGTCTTACCCAAGAGAATAACGTTTTCAGACATTTCAACGTTTTTCCTCCTCCTGGGAAGTTGTGAAAATGTAAAATCTACTAGGTCAGTTGAAACAGTAATTTAAGCATTTTTAAAAACCATTATATTTTTAATCCACCAATGTTGGAATATAGACCAACCGGATTGCACATGCTCCCAGGCTCAGGATATTCCTCATCGATTCTTATTAGTAGACCTAAGATTTATATGCCCTATAAAACTTCAAAATATGCACTAAATGCCCAAATAGGCACTATAAATATACAGTATGTGTGTGCATTCAACATTTTCTTTAATTAAAACAACTGTTATTGGAAAACGCAAACTATATGCTATATCGCCTTTTATAATACAAAATATGGTAAACTACTATATACCTTGTATAATAGTTTCTACTATATAAAGTAGAAACTTTATATAGTAGTACTACAGTATAGTATCTAATATTTAGTGCTATTTTTCGTTGGCCAACGTTGGTCTACTACTTACACTACAAAAAGAGGGATTTAGTGAGATAGGAACTATTTAGACAACCTTGCTCTTTGTGAAATGTAACATTAGATTAAACTTTTTTCTTGGGAATTAATGATCGTTATTTGAGAAATGTGTCAACAACACTGCAACTGAAAATATGTGGAAGTAACCTCTCAAGTCAAGTCAAGTTTGTTTATCGTTCATTGCTAAATCCACGTCTCTATGTACTTTATAATCTTCGTAACAGTTTCGTGTCAAAAAATGTCTAGTTTTTCTGGTTTCATGCGAGCAAAAAAACAAAAAACAATTCAACTCCTATGCTGTCACACACATTGATTTAAAAATGTAAGAAGCTACACCCAACATCGAGTTACTCGTTTCGCGAGTTGTGAAAGAGATGTCTTTTTTTTTTTTCTTAATCGAACGCTAAGCTCCTGTTTCCGGACTCCACCTAATGTAAGAAGAAATCAAGGTAAAGTTTGGTTATTTTGGAGATGAAGGGAAGGAGGTATTTGTTGATACTGTGTCATCAAGTTCATCCTTGTTTCTATTCCTTTTCCGGCTACTACGTAGGTATGTTTGTGGAAAGTTTTCTTCAACACTTTTCCACCCACGCAACATCACACCAAGGAGTAAAGAAAACAAGTTGGAGAAACACAAACAAACCAAAATAAGGCTGAAGATGATACGACTGGTTGAATGCCAATGAGCTTGTCAAGGTGACCAATATAATAAAAATTACATCATTATGTGTTTTTAACAAGGTCATTAAATTACATAAATATAATAAAACAAGTAAAGACGCGTCTTTTTGTTTTCATTAAACCGGATCTATCTACACCACGTGTAAAATTTCGTGCCGTCGTTTGAAACCAAGATTGGAAAGAACTTTCTAATTACCGGTACCTGTCACGTGAACGGCAGTCGCTGCGTGGAAGAAGATCGCGAATGTCCACAGTAGCATCACGAGAGGCTGAAAACGAATGAACCGACGGTTCGATTAGTCCTCTACTTATATCATCGATTGTAAAAGTCTCAAGAAACATCATGAATCTGGACCAAAGTTCTCGTAATCTCTCCTTAGTGGAAGAGACTGGAACTTTGACCTTTTGTATTTGGAAAACAACGTACTACGGTAGTGTTGAAAGACGTTTGAAGAAACATGTCCCATCCATTAGAAAGAAAAATGATAGCTCGTTGGTTAAATATGTGTTTATGCCTACTATAGACATATTGTAGGCTAACTCTAAACTGTGCAGTATGTAGGCGTATAGATAGTGATGAAAGAATTTGAAATCGTCTGATTAGCAATCTGTCCAACTAATCCTATTCGTTTTATTTATTTTATGTCGGCCCATTCTTTATTGGTAGCTTGTTGTAAATGTAGATGATCACTCACTATTGTGTTTGCTTTATGAGCGTTTTGTTTTGTACAACCTTTTGTCATTTTGGGACGCTCCAACAATAAATAAATAAATACATGTAGTAATACGTACCCATAAACATTTTACATACACATAAAGCATATAATAGACATGTGTATTAGACACACACGTGAATCTGGTTCTATTTTCTAAATATAAAGTCTAGATTTGACATCTATTATCTCACCCTACAGAAACAAAGAATAATCATCAACCTCATTTTACTTTATGGCACGCACCATTAACAGTGATAAGAAAATTGCGTGTTAAAGCGAAAACAATGGTCAGCAGATTATGTTGAGTAAAAGGGAAGCAAAGCAGGTAGTGAAAAGAGTAAGCGTTGAAACTTGTTGGTTGACCCCTGATCTGGATTCATAAAGAGTGAAACTCGTATAAGATGCAACTGATGGAGAAGGAGAGTTAATGATACCGAAATGAGGAGAGTTGCAAACAATGAGCTAAGAAAGAGGAAAATAAAAGCAAAGCGGAAGAGGATGGGGGTTAAAAGAAAGAAGAAGAGGAGAAATCTGACGGAAATGGGAACAACTAGGTCATAAAACTTTTCACATTCACACCTGATCAAAGCTGAGAAAAAGTTGTCAAGTTCCTTAACCTGACACTACACTGTGTGTCCAAAGTAACGCACCATCAAACTACGCGTCCTACCTAACCTAAGTCAACTTGTAATCGAGGGTGTAATAACTCTTGGTAGAATCATTTTAAGAAAATCGGGATGAAAAGCCACTACACTAACAGCCTTTTTATCAAACAAATACACTACTATGTACAAACATATAAATGCCTTTATATCACCACTCTACAAAAACAATTTAAAAAAAGGTTTTCGGTTTTAGACCCCAACACAACTGAACACTTTCTCATCTTACTGAAAAAGTAAGTCAATCAATACCTACAATCAAAGGCGCAGCCAGGAGTAAATGATGCATTGAGTGGCCAGTCTTTTACACATTCTTCGGGATGGGAGCGTTTAAACACCTCCCCCCCCCCCTGGCTGCGCCGATGCCTACAATGAAATTTATTTCTACCATAAAATTGGAATCCTGAGCTCAAAAAGGTTATTCGTTATCAAAGAGGTTCAAAAATCACCAAACTTTCCTAAACTTAATGTTTGAGAAAACGATATTTGCTCAACTTGTGTTTTGGGAAAATAGTTGCTTGTTGTTTTTGGAACCATTAAAAAAGTTTGATTGACACGGTGATAGGAACCATTTAACGTTTAAAAAGTTTTTCCACAGAAACCGATACGCAAAAATTGTTCAATCTCGTGTATTGAAAAGTTCAAAGCTCACTACTGCTCAGGTTGCGTTATTTTTACTTAAGAAACCAGTTCGCATTCACCCTTTTGACCCTTCGATTTTGCTCATTTGTTCCAATACACCCCTCAGGAAAAGAAAAACAAGTCACACTTTACGTCTTCATTGAACGTTAACTCGGTGATCTGATCAATGACAGAAAAAGATGTAAAAAATAGGAACAATTTTTTTAAAGGCTAGGCTTAACCAAGTTAAACGCGGGAAATTAGAAATTAACACTGAAAAAAACCGGTTTGGTTCCAACACCTTGGTTGTGTTTTAGGTCCAAACTAAATTAATTTTGTCATGGGAATCGTTCGTTTCAAAAAAAAAAAACAAAACATCAAAAACAACCGACGTCAAAAAAAAGTTTGTTTTTTTTTTTAAAAAATAAAAGCCATCAAATAAACAAACAGAAGAGCGCGGAATGCTTACCTATAGCTGTAGAAACAAGTTGTGTGTTCAGTCGTCTGTCGAAAAGCGACAATTATTGTCCATCACGTGACTGCCGGCACTGGGCCGTACATCCGGGCTTTTCGAAGAAAAGCATGTGGTTTCTTTATCTCATCAATGCCCGGGGCACAAGCTTCAAAAACACCGCCACCTCCGCCCCCGCAAATCATCAGTTCAGCATGTGAAGACAGACTAACTAACACACATTACCCACAACACCCGTCAAACTATTCAACTTGAAAGGATTTGCAGTTTGCACCTTTCCGAACTATAAGAAAGCATTTCTAAAGCTGAAACAACTTACAATAATAATAAATTAATGACGTCACTGTTTCCAAAAGCATAGTAAAACAGCCTGAAACCACAATTATTAAAACTGCAAAGAACTATTTATTATAAATGCTTTAGATAGCAGAACATGCACTTTCTTTTTTCTTTTTTTAAAAAGTGTTTTCCCCCCATTCATTTGATGATGATGATGTTTTGACCTTTTTCCATGGGAATAATAAGAATAGCCAGAAGCTCTACATTTCCCACTATTAGCTTCTTCTCAAAGCTAAGCAAACGGGGGAAAAAAAAAACCTTGACGAAATCTTACATGGCACATTTTTTTCTTTTCTTCTAAAATTCCAAGTAAAATCTCGTTCCTTGAACTAAGCTTAAAAAAAGAACCACCTTGGCATTTGTCACGTAGTACATACTGGACACAGTATTTTGATAAAATCGACACACCTAATCTCAAAAAATAATAATTCCTGTAAATAAAAATATTTCAAAAGGCCATGTATATAAAAAGTAAACCATTTCAACCTTGCAAAACGAATAGATGACTAAAAATAGTATATACTCCATTTCACATAAGCTGACACAGAATTAGCTTGAGGCAGTCAAGGGGCGAGCTAGGTGATCACTGTGTGA
>JAQIWH010001054.1:0-36218 GCA_034695005.1 Cryptops parisi | reverse complement strand
CACGAGTGGGAGGCGAACTCACCAACTAGAGTACCGGAGGTGGATACCCTAACCACTAGGCCACCGCGGGGCCCTCCCTGCATATAAGATGTTATTTATAACCGTGGTTTGGATATACAGTGCCATGGGTCTTAGTTACCTAATACATAAAGCATTGATTTACAACCAAGCTGCACGCCTCAAAGTGATATGAGCCAAACTGCACCAAAGAAAATAAATGCAGGCTACACAATTGATTACAATTAAAAAACAAAAATTCTAAACCAGTGAATGATCGATTATAATTGAATCAATACAAGCTCTATTATAATAATTTGTAGCACAAACTATATAAAAAGCCAATAAAAAGTTGACTTTTTATTTAACAGTTTGAGAACAATGGTCATTCAGTTAATCATAATCTTAATGCATTTGTAGGTGAGATAACTTACTGTAATAGTGGAATCCAGTTATTATGATCACTTTTAAAACTGGTGTTATTTGATAATAATGACTTTTTGTGATAACAATAACTGGATGATAACATTAAGCAAAAACAAATAAATAAAAAAATTAAACTGTCTTGGAATTGATCGATTATAACAAAAGTCAATTGATATAAATTATCCATGATAATAATAACTGGAGGCAGGTAGGTACTTGGGAGTTTAACGAGGGCACCGACTGGCCACAGGCTACCTCAAACTTTATTGAAATTAGAAATACAGAAATGATGATGATAAACATGGAACAAGGTTTTATGCTGAAGGAAACGGGAGTACCCCGAGAAAACTTGTCCCCATGGTGTCAGACCCCGAACTGAATCCACATGGCCCGAGTGGGAGGCGAACCCGAGCCACTGCCGTCAGAGATGAACGCTCCGACCACCAGGCCACCACAGGGCCCATAACCGGATTTCACTAACTAAACAGTATTAATGTACTGCATGTTATAACCACCAAAACCAAGGAGCAAAGCAGTAGGTTTTAAAATTCATCAATGCAATAATCCGACATTTATTTCAGTGATGCAATACTAGAAAAAGTAACATTGTTTATAATTTCTTGAATATGATACATATATCACCCTTGCTCTCCAATTTTCATAAAACTGCAGTTTCTGTCATTCACGTCTGTCAACAATTCTAGAATTCAACTACTACAATAATGTACTGTAAACTTAATATATTCTTTTACTGTACAGTATTGGTTATTCGAACCAAACAAATGGTGAACTTGTCAAGTTCAAGTTTCCCGCTCAAAATAAAGATGGAATAGAATAAATGTCAAATCAGAAAAATCACTTAAGCCTAATATACATTACCACATTGAGACTTGACAGTTGTCAATGCTGAGAAAGCACAGCTGTACTTCTTAGGAATGGTTATTAAAAACCTGTATGGTGTTTTAACTACTAACACAAAGTATCTTTGTAACCATTTATTTTTTAAGGAGCAAGAAAGAATACAAACCTCATCCAAATTTTCATCTTCTGTCTGTCACATGCACAGCCATACAACCAAGAAGTTCAGAAACTCACAGAACGATGTCAGCACTGATCAACCTAAGAAACCAACTGAAAACCTATTACCTAGGAATAAAAACTTAGTATGAGCAATCAAAGTGTTTTTCTAGCTAATAAACTGGGTTTTCCAGTCTTCAGAACAATAGCATTAGTTTTTAAAACATTCAAACTTTTAATCCAAACAAGCAGATTATCCATCACCAGCACTGGTCATTCCAAGGTCACTTAAGTTAATAAAATTTTGAATATTTGAAATTGTAATTTCACAGCAATTGAGTAGTTTTACCCCAAAATTTACAATGTCCCTTTGACTGATGCACGTTATATTTAACTTTCTGAACGAAGGTTTGATAAATTTATTCATTGTAAAAATGAAACTATATTGATACATATACCGTGGATCCTCGAACTTCAAACACAATCCGTTCCAGGAACTAGTTCAACTTTGAAGTCTTTCGACTTTTGATTAAATTTCCTCATAAGAAATTGTGTCTTTTTTACATGAACTGACCCAGTGGAAAATTCATCATCTATACACATTTTTTCAACCGTTCCTTCAAACCACCGGTTTCCACACACATTAACCGCCCCCTCCAAGAGTTGCAATTAAAAATGGACCATATTAATAAAAAAGATCTTTAATGTCAGAATCCATTGATGCACGCCTTTCTCTCATTTCACTTACATTCATCTCCTCAAACAGTTGTTCGCACAAAACAACATTATCACGTCCCACAGCAGATTGTGCATTTCCGTTGTGTAAATTTGGCGATTGTCCTGAACGTTTCAAATCTTGTGTGCTGCCTGCTATCAATGCTTGATTTTCAGGATTGTTATCACACAAACTACGAATAGCTAAAATCGCACGCTCCTTGCAAACTGGAAATTTGACGTCAAGGATAAAAGATACCAAACATGTTAAACTATATTAAACGTCACAAGCTGTATATACTCATGTAATACTCGATATCAAGTATTAAAGAACTTCGGCTGTATCTTTATCGATTTATACATCAATTGGACTTCTGCTGATTAAATTTTGCTCTCAAATTAAAGCATGAATTTCAGCCCCTCAAAAGTAGTATTCATGTAATAGTCAATCCCATAAATTTAACTTTAAAAAAAAATGATCTAAAAAATTCCACTTTTACACAAGTATATACAGTAAAGTAAAGTGAACAAAAATCAAAAGGATACAGGGGTTTTGCATATCTAGCTTGCAGCATTCGGGCAACAACGATATACCATCAGCATTTCGAACCTGGTGATTTTTTAAAAGAAAAAGAACTTAAGACTGCATCTTCACTTCCAACGATTTTAAGATCATAACCACTGTATGTAACTTGCCCTATCCTGGTTTTCTTTATGCTCCCAACACAGATTTCCAATCAAGCTAATGAGATAACCTTTCACTCCAACCATTGGATTCAATTCATCCGGGTCACTGTGGTTTGTCGGTTTTGGGGTTGAAGTTTCGTTCATACGATTAGAAAATCCGGCACTTTCCTTATCAGCAACGTGCAAGTTCTTCAAGAAACCTAACAATTATATATGTCCAACTTAACAATAATAAAAACAAACTTATTGTTATGTATAAAATTTAAATCAATTATTCACATGTCACTGTGATGACCAAGGAACCGTCTAACTGTAAATATTTCTGATACTGATGCAACGATGAGGCACAACATAGAATCTTGATTAATTTCATCATCATAATGGCTTCCTAGTTAGTGAAAAATAAAATAAATCATATACGTGTCATTAGCACAGAGTAACATGGAATTTGTACAAAATTGACTTAAAAACATTGCCCTGTCAAAATACAAAAATCACCAAAAAATGAAACAAGGTCTTTTTTTTTTCCACATAAGAATAGCTAAAAGTTTAATAACACGTTTACATTATCATACAGGGTAGAACAAAAGTCACTACCCATCACAAAGCTTATCGTGATGAATTCATTCTTTAGTAAACATGTTCACATAACATGATTCAACAATATCTAATGAACATAATAGCAAAACCTCAATCAGTGAATAACAGATGTTTGATCGAATAGAGATGCACTCCAGTGCTTACATCACTGAGATACGTTTGTTAGCAGACACTATTGAATAAAATGTCCATATTATTTTAAATCACATAAAATTTGTTGATAAACTTACCTCATCTTTTAAGTACAAGTCTTGCACCTTACTCAGCAGCAGCTTATCGATTTTTGCAATAAATTGATCTTTTAGAAAATCAAGGTTGCCGATGCTTATAGATAATGTTAAAGGAGACGTTGAATCATTTGCATTCTGAAGACAACTGATAATGACGTCCAGCAAAAAATAGCTGTAACAAGTCAAATGGCAATTTATGTAAAGATACATAGATCTCAATAGATCTACTGTACAAAAAAAATTAAATAAAATAACAGGGTAGCGATTAAAACGAACTGCGTACCATTGACTACGATCCAACAACTCCATCAGTCCCTTCAAGAAGCCATCTTCGTTCAACATCATTTCAACTATGTACAAACTGTAAGAATTCATGTGAATTTGATATTCTGTCTACGTACAGTGTCAAATTTTAACTCGATTTTATGCATTCAAACAAACCAAAAGGTCCATATAAACAAACATGGGCCCGGAAATGAACCTATTTGCATACCTACATCAATTATAAGATCACAAGCCTATGCTCTGTGTTATCTTGGAAAGAAAGCATTTCTGGACCCATGTTTATAAAAGTTGTTTACTTTATTTGGATGCATAGCATCTAAAGTTAAAAGTCCAAATATACTTTCAAGAACACCCTGTATAAACAAACACATGTTTAGTAATTAAAAACTCCTCACCTCCATTCAATCTCTTGAGTCATTGCCAAATTCAACACTGCAACAAACAATCGGCCCTGCTGATTTTCAATCAACTGTCGCTTATGTACAGGCATATCTTTCAGACAGTTGAATAACAACATACAACTGTAACACCTTACTAATTCGTCGTTTTGTTGACTCAGCAGCCATCTATTACACAAATCACAAAATTGTTTATGATTGTTCGCAGTTATAGAAAATTAAAAAAATATTCAGTGTAAAATTATATATATATATCTATCGCGAATACTCAATTATTTATACATAATTGTGCAATATGTCAAACTTACTCAAAATGATGTTGAATATTATTCCATATAAGAGATTTATTTGTCTCATTATTCACAGATAGATTACCTAGGAACTGCAAGGTGCATCTCGAACAAACAATGGCTGAAAATAAAATAAATATAATTAATGTTTAAGTATCACCATGAAATGAAATTGCACACTGAATCTCTATGTACTGTTACTAAAATACCGATTTCATTTCATAGTTTAGCAATTAGATTCCACTTACTCTTAGAATCCAATTCTGCTTCTATGGATAATGTTTTCTTGATCAACATCTCCAAAACGACTCCAAACTGGACATCTCTGATTAATTAATAAATGAAATGACATTAAGTTGCTAATTGATAAAACTAATAAAAAAGTTGAACTAACAAATGATCTGTATTTCATGTTTTTTATCATGCTGGAGAATTCAGACATAAAACTAAAACCATTCGCCTCTTTTGAATACTGTACACCCCAAAATTAGGGCATTACGACATAAACACCCTGTACTGTCATTACATGTTTGTTACATGCACTCAATTTAATATTCTTGATTACAAAGTGTATACAAAAGCAGACTTTACCAACAACCCTGCTAGTTCAACTGCGAGTGTTGCAATATCATTTATTACCTAGTTATTAAGTCTTGAACTCGGTGACACCCAGCACATCCATTTCGTAAAACTCTTAGTATCTCCGTGGCTAATTCGGAATGATGAGATGGCAATATGTCTAGTGAACATTTCAACATGTCGAGTAGAAAATGACATTCTTGCTCCCCTAATTCAAACCTGATAAACACAAAAAATATAACAATTTAAATGTCCA
The DNA here is from genome assembly GCA_034695005.1 of Cryptops parisi. Taxonomy (NCBI): domain Eukaryota; kingdom Metazoa; phylum Arthropoda; class Chilopoda; order Scolopendromorpha; family Cryptopidae; genus Cryptops; species Cryptops parisi. Next base: position 30,739 of record JAQIWH010001054.1, on the reverse strand, counting down.
TTATAACCATGTGGAATGCGAGGCTTAATTTTACTTTACCTTAGCGAGCAATTATCAGTCACGCAAAACTTTAACTGTTGCAAATACTGTAAAGATGGATCCGATAACTCTGAATGACATGAGCCTTTGTTAATCTGTTCCAAATAATTTGGTATAAGCTCACTCAATTTAGTAAACAAACCAGATACATCCATGGCATCCATGATGTTTGTTGCCAAACAACATTCGATAGCGAAAGTCTTGCCTACTCGAAAACCTGAGATCTCACTGTCGGCTCTTTAAAAACCAAATAATTCAAACGGAAACTTCTAGATTTGTATATACGTAATAAGATATACCTTATACACAAGCTAATATACCTGTATTTTGATTTTAAAAAAAAACTAAATGGCGTTTTGTTTTCCAATTTACATTATCGACGTTTGCAAATCTCGCTTACAACTGTCGCCATCTAGCGACAGATATTGACAACCATTTCTAATCTTTTGTTACTTGCTATACATTTTATACGGTTTTCGATTTATGCGCATAAACAGACTGACATTTCCAACCCGCGCCCGTGGTTAAATGTAAATAACACGTCAATGTCGTGTTACTAGTACGACCTACAAGGACTTGTGGACTTGTCACTGAACTTAGCCAACACCATCTTCCTCCGCAACGAATGATTACTAAGCGTCATAACCGCGCACGATAGGAACTACTTTCACACTTCTTTCCGCCTATGATTGGAGTTTATAAACTGACCGAGAAGTTGGATGAAAAAACGGCGTAAAGGCACTAACGCTACTATTCCTTAAAACGCATAAATTGAATCGTCTTAGGCCCTTCTATAGCATATATGCATTGTATAACTTAACCATTAGCGCCACAATCGGTTTTACCGTTAATAAAAATTACCCTAATTTCTAATTAAGTACCGTTCACATGTTTTACATACAGTACGTCCTTGTATGACGAGGGCAATTTGTATAACACGATTTATTGATAAATAAATCTTCGTTTTCATCGTTTTTAAAGTTGATATCTTATTTCTTCTTATTCCCTATCAGGATTTAATCGTTCATCATTAATGGGTTTTTGATAACACAATATCATGATCGACTCATGAGAATGTAAAAACGTAAAAAAGTCAAGTCAATATCATTTAATAGATAAGTTACTTTTCCAATATGGGAATTGCTTTAAGAAACTTGTGATTATTTTGATACATTTTGATGCTGTCATTTATTGATATTTTTGTGTGTCGGATTTTGTACTGTACGTTGGTCAGTGCAAAAAAAGTTATCAACGTGAAACTGCAACAGCAAAACTCGAGTAGGTTAGGATTCCCCGTTTTCCCGGATTCCCCGTTTGCTAGTGGTGCAATTAAAAACCAAATCTTTAATTTGTCTATTTATCCCTTTTTTTGTCAATATAAAACATATAATCTAAAGTTGTATAATAAATTTGTTGATTGACTGAAAATTTCAGTTCTGGAAAATACACGCTAATTGGCTATTTTGACTTTGTTTTCAAAAACGTTTGGGAAGGTTTGCATTTTCATTTCAATTCATTTCAATTTGTTTATTATCATGTAGCAAAATGCAGGGTATTAAATAATTAAATTGTAATATAATGAAATATTAACAAAAAAACAGAACATGGTAAAGATAACATGATAATTGGCGACTAAACGGACTGGCCTCTTATGAGGTCGCCAGAACTCAAACAAATATAAAGTATACAGTAGTAAAATACAATAATTTCCAAAAAATAAAGCAAATAATCGTGATAAAAGTGAGAACAGAGTTGTAGGATAGAAAGAAGGCATCACTTTGCAGCAATGATATATTTAAATTAAATGTTATATTTTTTGAGAAAATAAAAATTATAAAAGATACTTTCTGAGCCTAAGTTGCTATTTGCTTGTACTACGACATTCAGATTACAACAATTCAGACGGTAGTGAATTCCATCGTACTATGGATTTGTAATATATTGAGCGTTGTACAAAGGAAGTACGCATTTTTGGTAAGTGAAGTAAGGTAGTGTTAAATTTACGAGGAAATTTAAACAAACGATTATCAAAATATCCGCAAGATTTACAAAAAAAGGAATAATTACAAATCTGAAAAGAGTATAAATCTTTAACATAAAGGTATCTGATTTCCATTTGGAAATCAGAGACCATGGGTGGGGTATTACGTTTAAGTATATTAAATATCTTTTTGAGTCACGTGAAAGATATTAAGCATTTATCTTGGGGATGAACCCAAAATCATTGAAATACATTAAATCAGATAAAACCCCAATTTAATGTATGTAAATATAATTTATCAAGAATTGTTAGAGAAAAGAGAACCAGTGTATTTAAATTAACCTTTAACCAAAGTTGACCTTCTCCAACGATTATTTTCAGTGAACAAATTCATTATTGAAATCCACTGCCATTCGAAACATACTCCATTAACACTTTAGTGTTTGCACCATTTAAAAGTAATATATCTACTCTGATAAGAATTTTCTTCATTTGTCCAAGTGACTTCAAACTATAACAACACAGTGTGTACAGAACAAAACTGTTTTTGTTCTACCTTCATGATGTCGGACTTGAAACAACATATAATCGAAGACACTGACGAATTTGGTGACCGTAAGAGGTATGACTGACTACACTAACAAAATTTCTAAAATTCTTCCACTTTTTTTTAATTTTGTTCGCGATTTTTTCTTTAAACTTCATTTTACAGCATTCAACCGTATCAAACGGATATTTGTTATAAATTATTGACATTTATTATAATAAGCTCTTTTTGTCGTTAGGTCTAAAAAAAGATGCAAAATGATTATTACCCTGGTTATTGGTAGTTTCGTTGTCTGTGGCATAGTAGCAGCAACTGTATATCTACTGTCGGGTAAATACATAGTGTTTTCTTTAATATTTATTCATTCATTAATAAAATCTTGGGTACTTTCCTGTTATAGCCGGCGCGAGTCTGAGCTGCTTTTTGCTGGTACTTGGGTATGGGTTTATTTTGCAGGTTAGGTTAAGAGAACAAAAAACAATATCATACATTTAATACGTTTCTTTGTTTTCCTAACCTTACCTACAAAATAAACCCATACAAAATAAACCAAGTACAAAACAAATAGCAACATCGGCTATAACAAGAAATTACCAAATCTTGTTTTATTTATTTTTACGTTACAATGATTATATACATAGGAAAAAATACGCCTGATAACTGATTGCATGTAGATAGTAATTTAAACTCAAACTTTTGCACATCATTAAATGGAATTAAATTCTCAATTATTAAAAGACTTGAGATGGGGATTTATTGTATTCCATTCGCATTATGTTTATTTTTTAACTGGGAAGTTAGTTTGAGGGTAATCACAAACACAAGACTGAATGGTTTACAGATGCGGTAAGCTGTACCTTACAATACATTAGTCTTATTGCAAATAAGCACTCATAATAACGAGTGCAAACGTCAATGATTAAACCGGACGAAGCACAAGGTTTTGCGACAAAATAGTAAAAATACTAAACTGGATAATTAACTGCATTCTATAACGTATTGTGAAATTAAATACTAATTTTACCAGTTTTCAAAATCTGATCCTTACAGCTGTTTGTTCTTAGGTACCGGTACATCAACAACGCCATTAACACGAACTGAAGAAAACCCGCAGCATGAAAACCGCTCACGTTCGTCGTGTAATTCTTCCGAATGTTATTTGCATGGTAAGACTTGCAAACCAATAGTTAGAAAGTTGACTTATTGGTGATAAAAAAGTAATAAAATGTTAACATTTCAATTCCACCCAGCTTCAAACTTAATTAATGCGATTGACAAAAACATCAACCCATGTGACGATTTCTATGCCTATGCATGTGGAAATTTGTTGAAATACTATAACTTTGTCGACGATGGTTCATTGTTGCAAAATAGCTATATGATAATGACCACTAAAATATATCGACGAATAAGAGGTAACCGTTCAAGTGCATTATTTTCTGCATTTTAATATATTTGGTTTAACAAGCAATCCATTCACCCGTATTTTGTGACATCATTTACAGAAATTTTGGAAAATAAAATACACGGTTCATCCAGCACTGCTTTGAGAAACGCGCAAGCAATGTATGCAAGTTGCATGAATAAAAGTAAGTAACACTTTCTATTATATGTGTACATATACAGGTAGTCATCGATAGATGAGAGGGATAGATACCAATGAACCTATGAACCAATCGGAACAATCCGAACGTAAAATCGTCATTTTCTCAAATTGAATATTTTTTACTTAGTTCCGTTTAGTTTAAGACTAAGTGAACTAATAATTGCTTCAACCGCCTCATATTTTTTTTCCAGTTGATGATAAAGAAAACATAAAAGTGATGAACAACTTACTGAATTCATTGGGTGGCTGGCCTTTGTTGCTAGGTGATCGGTGGAAATCGAATTCAAAGAATTTCAAAACTCCAATAAGTCAACTTTATGCTCAGCTTGGCCGACATGGACAAGGAGAATTGTTGTTTTCTTTCTCGGTTATGAATAACCCGCAGAGTTCTTTCCGACCAATGCTCGTGGTGAAGACAGTGGAACTATGCAAACATTTTCTAGATGTTTGTTCTACCTACCAAACTGACAAAAAAAAATTCTTTTAGATTCATCCAGGACGAGCAAAATTAAAAACTGGAAGAACGGAAAATGAATCATTACAATTGGCCAAACTTATTATTGATGTTGCAAAAATATTGAATAACAAACTTAATACCAATAATGATGATTTCAGAACTACTTTCATTAACTCAATTTTCGGAATGTTGAAAGTCAACGATAAATTTGGACAAGTAACTATATTATTATAATGTTGAATAATGTTATACATGGAAAACTGTCATTTGACTAATAGTTTACTTTTTGGTTTCTCAGATAAGAGACCAGTACACAGATGATCCAACGGAATTACTCAAAACTTCAGCAAAAATAACACTAACGACTCTAACGAAACTTGTGCCACAGGTTCGTATTCTACAAGTGTTTCAATACTTTTGTCACAAACTTCCACGACATGTAGGGGATTCTGAAAAGAGCAACTCACTCCTAAACAAAAAATTTCGAACAAAATCGTGTCACGTAATACAGACGCTTCAAATGTTGCCTGTGTTATGAGCTCACCCCAATACACACACATGTATGGGCAGGTAACAAAACTTGCAATCCGGTCACTGCGAGACTCCTATTACAAATGTGGAGAGCGGAGACAGAGGGTCGTTCCAAGACATCGTGATTGTCTTGATAACTCCATAAGGTTTGCAACATTTCTCTGGAACGTGGACTTCTTCCATTCACAGCGACCAGATTGCAACGTCGCTCCCACACAACATGTGTGTATTGAGGTGGAGCTCATCATACAGACAGGGGTCTGTATCACGTAGCGCGTTTTTTCCGGAACTCTTCGCATGGGAAAAGTTGCTCCTTTCTCCCCTCCCCCCCCCCAACTTTGTAACAGAAACAAAAGTCTGAAACACCTTTTTTACTCGTAGTTGTACAGGTAGTTCGCAATATACGCGAGTTTTATGTAATTTTGCTCTTACGCGATGAAAACATTCCTCCCAGAGAAGCTCGTAAAAAGGGAAAAGTTCTTGATTCTGGTTGAGCACAAAGCAACTGATCGATAATGAAATTTCAATACAGGCAATTTTTGCACGAAACGAGGATTACCTGTACTTACTACAATAAGTAGCTTATGCAGTTTAGTACATACAATTTAATTGCTGACTAGATGTGTTGTTTTAAAATGTTTTGTGTGCACAATTTTTAGATCGAGTGGTTGAATCTGCTGAATTTCATTTTCAAAGATGTCAAACAATGGAGGCCTAATGATGAGATTATCCTTTTTAGCATGCCTTACTTTCGACACATTGGTTTAACAGCACTTAAATTTATTGCCAGGTAACAACAAATTTAAAATCAACTGCTTGTTGCCTTGTTCATTAAGAAGTAATCTCTTATGTATTTCTTTTTTCCCAATCTTCCAGAGACATCATAAACTATGAAATACTCATTTCAGTGCTGTCATTTCTTAAACACTTCAATTTTAATGGAAATTCAGAAACGTCCAATATTGTTCAAAATTCGCTTCTTTTTATGTCTGAAAAGGAATATGAAAATCCACGAATCGAATCTCCAAGGTGAACTCTTTGTTTCATTCCCATGTAATGTTTATTCATGCATCCTATACAGTAGTACCTTACTTTTGGGCAATACGACGGTTTGCAATTACAGTATGCCGATTTTCATAATGAATATTCACAATACTTCACCCTCAATGTCTTTCTCAGATCGTTTATTTTTTTGGCATGCTGCTCTAGTTTCGGTGCCCGGTGGGTGCAGAAATCTAACTTGCCACAACACCCGGGTATTACTGTATAGGAAGGCCTCAATTTATTCGCGTTCTGTATACGTTATTGTGACATTAAGCCAAGTTATGGTTCAATTTCAATTTTTAGATGGACATTCTGTGCATCACAGATGTTATCATGGTATCAAAATGCGTTAGCAAAGAAATATGGAGATATATATGTCAATATCAATAAAACAAAAGAGGAGGTAAGCAAGTTATACTGTACATCACTACTCGGAAACTCTCTGTGCTTAGCATATGATGTTTTACAACCCCTGGGCATTAGTATGAAATATATTCCAACTGTTATGTATCGACATTTGACTTTGTTTTTACACTGCAGCACCAATTAGTAATTTCTTTGTGTAATAAAAATATACATTATTGAGAGGACATTACAACACAAAACGCATTAAAAAATATGCATTCAAACTGAAATTATCACCTTACTAGAAGTAGCCCCGTACCATGCACGGAGGACGGGGCTCATGACGTGCTGAGTGGTCCAGTGTGAAATAAAGTCAAATGTTGAGATATGGTAACAGTTGAAATACATACATACTTTTGTCCGGGGGTTGTACTTAGTTATGGCAACACAATACATTTTTACTCACAACACATTTGAGCTTTTGCAGGGTGTTCGTAACGATAAATTCAAACATCGTGACATTATGCATTGACCTAAAAATTCACAGCGGAATGTTGGGTAAAAAAATTGGTATTGCTAGAGCTTTCCGTTTCGGCGTGCATAGGCCTGACGGAACGCTCTAAGTCAAATGTTCCCACTTATTCATAAAGATGAATTGCTCAATAAATTGCAAAGTTTACAATTAGGCCTATAAAGAATCAGCAACACAAATGATGGCATTAACAAATCTCATTTCACTTGTGGTTTATAGGCTCAAAAAATGACTAAAAGAATAATTGGTGTATTTCGAACAAGGTTGCAACATCTTGATTGGTTAGATGAGCAATCTAAGCAGAACGCATATCGAAAGGTATCTTAATAACACCCATTATAGTCATAATCTGTAAGACTAACTTGGCTATTGAGAAACTTCCGAGATTAATATTCATCTTTTACATGCAGCTAGATTTTTTAAAAGAATATTATCTGTATCCAGAATGGGCAAAAGATGAAAAATCACTAGATGAATACTACTCTACGGTGAGTACACGTCCACAGAACAAATAAACATTAAGATTGCGTACGTGTTAAAAATAGATATTTGAATATTGTAGTTGCGGCCGTTCTCTAACCATATACAGAATGTGTGGGAAGTTCAAGCGTTTCAAACAAACAAGACCAACGAATTGTTATTGAACAATTTCAAGAAAATCAGGTATGAATAACCCAGTTTTTATTATATGTATTTTATATTCGCTTGTTTGTAGTACCGGTATCTTACTCATTGTTTGGTGGTCACACATAGCTTTCCCGCAGGTGATCCAACTGCAGTGAATGCATATTATCTCGCATCAAGAAATTCAATATGTAAGTTTGTGATTACTGCACTTGTGCTTAGTTGCTACAGGGTGTTTACGATAAATTTACCAATATTTAAATAGGTCGTTTATTTTACTTGTATGTCTTAGGTTAACGTATGTTAATTTTTCACACAGATATCAATCTTGGAATACTGCAAGCTCCATTCTTCAGCACAGAAACGTTAAAGTACTACAGAAAAAAATAACTATTATTCATAGTAACTCAAAAATTATTATTGATTCTTGATTTCACAGTGTGATGAATTTCGCTGCACTAGGAACTATTCTTGGCCATGAACTAACTCATGCATTTGGCATAATAGGTAAACTGTTAAGTCACTTTTCATCACCCCCCCCCCTTTTCCCTGAAAATTACAGTACTCTTTTAATGGGATATGTAATTTTTTAGGCCAACAATACGATGAATTTGGAAGGGTGAAAACTTGGGTCACACCGAGCACAGAAAGAAAACTATCCGTCAAAAACCAATGTTTCATAAACCAGTATTCTAAATACACTTTAACAAATGATGATCTTCCAGGCTATACATTGCAGGTGAAAATGATGTTATATTGTTAACTTGGTATCAATTCAACTTTTAATCGTAATTATTTGGCCGCATCAATTTGGCCACAATCTTTTAATCCCCTAACAACCTAATCCAATTTAACCAAACTTTGAAGATTCCAGCCACACTTTCAAATCATGCTTTGAATCGATATCCCTTTAATTTCATAATAAATCACTAAAAGCAACTTTCTCTATACATTTGTCAAATTGCTTTAACTAGTAAACAAAAAAGCTGTAAAAGGGAATGCATTCACTTTAAACGTCAATTACAATCAATTTTTAAAGGTTAATGGTACCAAGACTCTTGGCGAAAATATAGCTGACAATGTAGCCTTGCAGCTTGGATACTGGGTAAGAACCGTTGAATGCTTTCAGAGCTGGGTCGTGGTAAACCACATAGTGAACTAACTCACTTTTTACAGTTTTAAGTTAATGCATGAAATGAGGCAACAAAGTCATGATCTAGGCATAAACTAAGTATTATATCGCTAGACCAATTAAAGTTACACAGTACTATGAACCAATCGGAATAGAATGCAACTTTATAGAAAAAAACATATATAAAATAATCTTTTTTTCTCACATTGAAGTTTTTTTGACTTAGTTCCCTGTGGTTTACGACGATCTAGTTCATGTCGCAGAAAGCATTTACAGTACCACGTCCAATTTCAAAAACATTTTTCAGTAATATTTATTATGTAACAGGCTTACAAAAACTGGACCGAAATGCACGGACCAGAAATCTTGCCTAAAGTGTTGGATGGATTTACTAGCGACCAAGTGTTTTTTCTTGCTTATGCTCAAGTAAGTAAGACAAAGACTGAAGTCTTTGTTATGTTAAACTGGATGAAACTCTTAAACTGGAAAATTTGTTTAACCCATTTGTTTGTCACATGCAACTTACTCACTCTGTATAAAATGTACAGAAGTTTAATCTTTTTCATAAAATGTTCCATGTGATTAGATATTACCACAAAAAACATTTTTCGCAAGCCCGACTTAAATGTATTGTTTACTGTATCTACAAGGTTAAAATTATATGCGGTAAACTTTCATTTCTTTACATTCGCATTAGTATTGGCCTATGCGATGTTTTATACTGGAAAGCCTTCAAATGTTGTAGCAATGCGCCGTGCTCGGCAGGAAAGCACTACAAAGCTGTAGCTAAGTTTATTCGCCGTGTTATAAAGGAAAGCTAAAACTGTTCGTTTTTAAAAAACTAAATTAACTTCACAGCGAATCAATGTCTAACTCAATCACGTGATGCAATTAAGTGGACTAGAATCTTCAATAACGTTGTTGATAACATTCTAGCTGGAGTATTTGGTGTCACCAAAGGTATGTTATACGTGTTGAACTTTCGCACCATCGGCTTCCAATAACGTTTTTATAACGTCATGGGGGGGTAAGAGTGACATCAACCTTAGTGATGCCACTGACTTAAATCAATCAATGTGAACAGCAGCAGACTATTGCTGCAATGTAAGTGACCCTTTCCTTTATACAATATTAACGCAGACACTTTGGTTTGTAGTTGGAGTGTACAACATACAGCAGATCCAAAATACTAGTCAAGCTTATTCAAGATGATGTACACAGTCCCTTCAAATTCAGGTCAGTACTCGTAAAACAAACGCATCTTCATCAAACACCACTGTATAGTATGTATAAATCATTCTTCAATATGATTATTTTAACAATCTGCATTTTTACAGGGTGATAGGACCATTGACGAATTTTGATCAATTTAGCAACACGTTTGGCTGTAACGAGTCAAATGAAATGCACGTTACTAAAAAATGCAACATGTGGTGATGCTGACAGTGATGAAAAAAATGGACCTTGGCACAACTCATTCATTGTGCAAATATTCAGCAACAAGGTTATGTCATAGTGTGCATCGGATACAAATACAGCACATTGTTTTTGTTATTGTTTGAAATTAATATTTAATGAAATATTTAATAAAAGTTATTTAATAAAAAATACACATGAAATGTACAAAAACATTCACTATCTTTCACCTAGTTGAAAACAGCAAAAATCTTGTCAACAGAGTCGTATGCCAAACTAGTGTCGTCATGGACCTTGTGATGATTAGTGGTTTCATGTCTACAAAGCTAATACTAATGAGTTGTCGTTTCAAGTCCAAAATCCAGCGTTGATTGCTAATTTTGTTGGTTAAACTATCAAACGAGTTAACTTTAGTGTACTTTAGTACAACACTACAATGTACAGTAGGTCTACATTCAAAATTGGTCTACTGAATTATAGGAGTTACACCCCCCCCTTGACATGACACTCCCTTCATATATCAAACTATCATAGAGCCTATGATTCATTAGTAGTTTCATGTCTACCAATCAAATACTAAAACTTGTAAGTTATCCTTTAAACTCCAGAAATTCAAATTTGGTTGGTTAAATGCCAAGGTTAAGTTGTCAAACGATTTGAACCCCTGATTGAATGATTTACTGCTGGGTTGTAGCTAGACAAACTTTGTCCTTTGTGAATTGACATTAACCAGTGGGACAATTATTATGCCCGGTCTCATTATGACTTTTTTGTAAATGTCAGTTAATTTAAGAGCTTTACTTTTGCACCATGACTTTTCAATAGCCCTGTACTGTAGGCATAGCGACAACAGTAATTTATATCATTTTATACCAACTGTCATCGCATAAAGTCCATTAATTATGATCAGTACAGTATCATAACGTCACAATTTATATCTATAAGCTTTAATACTTACTCATAAGAAGCTGAATGATGGTGTAACTTCACTGTAGTTGTGTCTAGTTAAGAGAACATTTTTGTCAAAGATGGAGCTCACAGACGATAACGTGAATTTGATTTTGGCGCCATGTAATATTCGTGGCGCCATCAAGTGAGCGAACTCAAAACCACAATTATTAAACCTTAAATTGTAACTGATTTCGTTTTCGGTTTGTGTTTTTGTAAAAAATGGTTGTAATAATGTTAATTTTTTTTTGTTAGTTTAACAACGTAAATAAATAAATATAAATAATTTATTATTTCACAAATCCTTTATCAATCATGACAATAATAATTCATTTATTAATTTATTAACAAATGCTTATAAAACCAAACTAATAATACCACACAATAACATTTAAAATGTTCACCTAAATTATTTAATAAAAAATCTTTTCATAAACTATGTTTGAATACATAAAAAAAAGTTCATTTCTGAAACAGAAAATTCAAATTCAAAGTAAAATTTGTATAGCAGAATTTAAATGCATTATATTATTCTTATAAATAATATTTAGAATAGCATAAATAATTTGTACATAAAAATACATCATTAAAAAAAAATCTTTTTAAACGGGTTTTTCTGTAAAAGCTTTAAATAATTTCTAAAAAGGAATCAATGCATCTTTTTTGGAATACCAAATAATTTTTCTCCTTTTGCGAATACACATCATTGAGTGTAATTTTCGAATTTCGCTCTAAAAAGGTTATAAATAAACAATCATTCAAATACATTTAAAGTAAACTTGAAATTTATTAATGAATCTATAAAAATTTAAAACATCATTGAACAGAACTCATTAAATTTAACAGCAGATGTTGTATAGGGAATCGCCCACAAAGTCTATTAATAAAACACAAACGCATCTGGAATTGTAAACACTAACTAGAACTAGTGTAACTATTTGTTTTGCTTCTACAAACAAATTCAGAGAAAATCCATTTCCAAACGTTCCCGATGATATTGGAAAATCAAAAACCATACTATACTATACACACATAAAAACCGTGAAAGTTGACATGTGTTGACATGTGTTGACAGTTCAGATGTTTGTGATGTGACTTTATAATGATACAGTATATAGTAACATAAATAATTAAACATGTACAGTAAATTAAAATTGCTTTTTAACTTTTTATATACAGATATACTGTACATACAAATGCAAAAAAAAAAACAATTTTTTCGGTGCATGTTTCGATTTATGCGAATTTCGATTTATGGTAATTGAAATTTATGCAATTTTTGAGTAATTCGATATTCAATTCATGCGTGTTTTGAATAATTTTATTTTTTATTTCTGCACGTTACAATTTATTTATTTTTTTTTGCGTCATTCGAATAATTTTTATTTCTGCACGTTTCGATTTATGCGAATTTTGAGTAATTCAATATTTTTTTTTTATTTATGCGAGTTTTGAGTAATTCCATTTTTGATTTCTGAAATTTCCGATTCATTTATTTATATATATATGCGATTTTTATGCGACATTTTATTTATGCGAAAAACTTATGCGGTTTTTTATTTATGCGAAGATCTTATGCGATTTTTTTTTTCTATTCATGTGAAGAACATATGCAGTTCTCGATTTATGCGTTGTTTGGCACATTAGATTATATTATCATAAACAACACTGAACATGGCAGTATACGTTCAATTTTCAACTTACTCACTCAAAAGTGAAGTTAATATAAAGAATACCGTACAACAAAAACTTAAAATACTGTACATAAAAAGTAGTGGGCGAAAAATAATCACAAACAGGTGGTTTTTCAACCAAACGATGAAAGAATAGGGTTAAAAAGGGTCAAACAAAAACGGGTCTAAAATAGGGGAAGATGTAAAGAAAAAAGACAGAAAAACAACACAGAACTTCCTACTAGTGTATGACGTATACTGTTTCCTTTTAAAAAAGCTCGGAGCAACCAATCGATAGTTTTGTGTTACACGACTTCTTTATACGAGATTGACTCTGTGTCAGTAAGTCCTGTTGTAACATTTTGATCCGGATTTTGTTCTTTTGGGATATTTTTGAAGTGTCAAAAGAAACAATGGCACAATATCACCGACCCGACTCGAAAACCACTCAAAGTCTTCGAGATGTCGCTGTTAAACTTCGAGTTCACAGCATTCGTGCTACAAATGCTGGCAAGTCTGGGTAAGAAGACCTTCACCTTGTTGTTTGTTGCTAAGACACTCGTGTCATTGAAGTAATTCACTTCTTTTGCAGACAAACATGTGGTTTATTCTGTTTTGCTAGGAAACACATTAAGTCGGATTTGTCTCATTTTTCTGGGTCTTGTTTACAATTAATTGATTAACAATGGAGTTTTCATTAAAATTTTTGGATTATGTGGCAAAGTAAGTTTCCAGGAAATGAAGTTGAAATATATATATATAATTTTTGAAGTTAATTGAACTGTTGAACTCAATTTCATACATCACGAAAACTGATTTAAGGTGAAAACGTGTCTTAATAGACAAGTTTGAAGCCTAACTGAACACCAGGAATTATTAATTCAATTGTATAGTTATTCGATTTGAACTAATATTTTGCAATTAATTGCAAAGTATTTTGTTTTTCAAAATGCTAAAAATAAAAATAAAATAGTAAAAATAAAATAATCGTCAAATATTACCCTGTATAAATTCTATAGTATAGTACTTTAACTATTTTTTATAGTATAGACTGGATAGCAAAAAAATTATTATATACTATAGAATTTATATTATAGATAGTATATTTTATAACTGTTTTTTTGCTATTGTGTTTTTATAGTATAGAAAATCAAATTAAATTTGTAGTACAAAAGACAAAATTTATAGGATAGTGAAAAAATAATTGTAATGTAAAGTATATAATATAGAACAATATGATTAACTACAAGTTTTACCAGAAAAATGTTATACCATTATTATTATTTATTATGAAAATAAAATAGCATATATAACTAAAATTATAAGACATCCTGTATAATATGGTGTAAAATGAAGTCGGTTACAAAATTTTTTGCGGATCTGAGGAGGATATAACACTATAAATTGACATTTAATGAAAAAGAAGAATTTCTAATATCACAAGAAATATTTAGTTTAGGTTTAGCATAGTGTACTTTGAGAATAACTTGCTGGACAACCTTGTACATTATATGATTTTCACTCCAATTTTTAAATTCAAATTTCCTATAAATATGTGCAGTATGTTAGAATGTAGGAAATACATTATGTTATAATGGTTATTAGAAACCTTTTAAAAGTGTAAAAGGTAATCAAATGTCAGGAGTAAAAAAGACCTTTCCCATTATAACAGACGATAACTTTTTTCCCGCCATTTTTTATTTCACACTGTTATCAATGTTAACCAAAGGCCAAAGTCAGTTTATGGATTACTTCATCATTACATAATCATTAAAAAACACATCCTGCATAAAATCTATTAATTCTAATTATAACTACAACATTAAGCCTATAAATGTAACGAATGAAATTTTATCTCAAAATCAGAAAGAAAACAAGTTCATTCATAACGTTATAAAATTATTATTAGTTTATATACTACACATATATATAGTATAGTATTATACATAAAAGTGTATCTCTTGAAATATAGTTCATAATTTTAATTATAACCATACCCTATAAATATAACAAACAAAACTTTTCATAAGATTGAAAAAGAAAATACGTTCATTCATAATTAAAAATTTCCATACAGTTGTATTATTTTTTTTTTATAATATCTGTTGAAATATGAAACTCCATTTTTTATCTTTCGTCGAAAAATTTTTCACTTCCTAGTGTGACAAATACATGTCACAAAAAAAAATTCATAGAAGACGAACAAACACATGTTGGGCACATCAACATCAAAAAATTCTTAATACCAATTAAACAGCCTATTTACAATATATTACAAACTTATATTGACTATGATATAACATGAACTGTGCAACGCAGACGACAGGAGCGTGAAAAGAAATTCTAATAAAATATGGCGTCAACGTTTGTGATTGGTTGAAGATCTGTATATAGGGAAGGTGTCCATAGAATAAGACCTGAACAAGTGGTTTTGCTATAGGTGTGCGAAGACACTGTGAGAGCAAAAGTAGCTTATATATATTTTTTGTTGCATAGTATACTTCAAAGGTTTCAATAATGAGTGGCACTATAGATTCGGATAGATTGCAACAACTGCAACACATTGCAACACGATTGAGAATTAATTCTATCAAAGCAACGAATGCGAGTAATTCGGGGTGAGTTGTTTTCTTTTTCAAAGGGTTAAAAAGACAGGTAAGATATATTGTCTACAAAGAAAAGGCATTATTGGTAGATGTCTTTCAAAGGACAAAGAATTTTAATAAGACCATTCTACTGGAAGGTTTTTCTTTTTCCTCGAAAAACTGGAATGTTTGGGGGAAAATAACAGAAAATCGATAATGCAGGAAATGAGAGAAAATGATTTTGTTTTTTTTCAATTTGTTTTATATGTTAAAAATTACATATTTATTATATAAAAATATAGGTCTTTATATATATAAAATGATTAAAAAATGTAGTTTAAATAGAGCATAGTTTTGGTCTATCATTGAATTATGGTAATATTGAATCTTATAATTCTATAAAAAAAAATAGAATAAGTTTAAATTGCATTAAAGTTGTTATAATATATTGCTAAAATGAATATTGCAAGGGTTACAAAAATATATGCAATTTTAAAAGATTGTAATAGTGAGTAATACTGAAGTTGGTACTATTTCTGGTATGTTGCAGCATATTTTATAATTTTATAAAATTTTCAATAAAACGTTACTAGTGAAAGATGTGTATTTATGGTATCACATATTAAATTTAAAATCACTGAATTTTTATGATAGTATACTTTAATTTTTATGATAGATTGAACCTATTCAATTCTACACTTCAAACAGATGAGGCAATTTCAAGTTTCCTTTTGCTAAAATATCACATATCGTTCATCTTATTAAATTGCTTATTAAATTTTAAATGATTAAATATGTTGTGTAATATGTTTTATATTAAGATTTATTAAAATTCTACTTAAATTATATAAAAAAAATTAAGAGATTGCAGTTTTATTTTAGTTAACGTGTTAGTAAAAATTCGAAAACAATTCATTACCTCTTGCATTTCAGCAACACAATTGAAGGACTTGATGTAAAAGGGTGCAAAGTAACATTTTTTTGTCAAAAATGATTTTTCCAATGTGTAAGGTGCAGTTCTACCTTGCTAATGCATAATTTTGAGTAAAACAATATATTTAAAAATATTAGTGCAAGAAGTGTGAACTAGCCTATAGACAACAAGGCAAGTTCAGATCGCGTTTTCCTCGAAATTGTGAAAATGTTATTTAACACCCTTTTACACCAGATTTTTTAATTGTATGGACAAAAATATATTTCCATACGTTAAATTATTTTTAATTAATTTCGAAAGTGTTTTTAAATAATTTCTGAATGATAGATTTATAAAAATTATTTTTAATTTATTTTTCAAAGAATTAAGACTAGTATTATAAAGAATATGTTGAGTAATGGTAATAAAATTTCAATTCGAGTGGTTCATAATGTCGAATAGGAAATAGGGTGGTGCTTAATTAGAAAGTACTAGATAGTCTGGCACCTAATCAGTGACCTATAAACTACCTAATCTAGGTTTTCATTTTTGTAATTTCAAAGTGGTTGCAAAATGTAATCATTTATCAGCTGAGCAGTCACTTAACTTACATTTTTTTTTGCACATGAATGCTATTTATGACTTCCACCTTTTTTATACTATGTTATTTTTTTTTTATGTTTTAATTATTGATGACATTAATGACATAAGTGTTGGTACAAAAGAAATTAACCTTCGTGGGTTTTTCGTTTTGTTTTGTTGTTTTTTGAAGTATAGTAGTTACTATGTGGTTTAAGAAATATGTCAAACATTTCAATATATTGTTTTTTAATCGTCAGTTGGTTACCTAAGTGTTTGACAGAGGGTGAAAATATGCTTTATCATTGTATAGTTCACCAAGATTAAACTATTTTCTCTTTAAATAAAAATTAATAATGCATCCTGTTTACTTCAAGGTTGATGATAATCTGTATAAAAGATATTTTTAAAAAGATTTAAAGAAAATTGTGTAATTCCTGGAAAACCCATGACAAATCGCATTAAGCACATTGTAAAAGTTTTTGTACGTGACATGTTTTAAAGTGTATAAATTAATGTAAACCACGTGTTTAGGATTGATGAAGGTATTAAAATAAAGTTGAATTTAAAAATTAGGCCCTATATTAAAAGATCAGATGCCGATATGGTTTTTTTATTCACCATCACCACATTATAATATTTATTGTACATGAACATGCTTTAAAGTATATATAAATTAATGTTAACCACGTGTACAATTAATGTAAAATGATTAAAATAGAATTTCAAGATTAATGTGATATGATATTAGCAGAAGATCAAATACCAATATGGTTCTCATATTTACAATTTCCGTTTCTAATGTAGCTCATTATCAGTTTACATATTGTTAATGTTACATCTTATTTTTACTTGGTATTTATTTGAATTTAACATTTTGAAATTTCCCTTATCTGAAAGGCAACAAAGTTGTGAAGATAAAGAAATAAAAATGTTTTTTTCCACTGCAGAGATTTATCAAAAATTATAAAAAAACTAAATAAATACAAATATACTGTAAACTAACAGTAATGATCCTAACAAGCTCATATAAATGACTATTGGAATTTATTGGAGTTTTTACTTGTACAATGTTAAGGCTTACATTCAGCACAATCGCGAAACTTATGTTGAAATCGCCATGAAGTGATAACTTTTGCATAACATGGTAGTGAGATTTATTTGCTAATAGCAAAAATCTGGAAGGATATCTTTTGTCACATATTAGCTAAATTGCATACAAGGAACTCTCATAAATCAATGACTTCTTGTATATTCTTGTGGCTTTTCCAATTTTACATGACAATTGAATATAGAGTATTATAAAAGAATCGTAGCTTCTGAAAATCTTAGATATATATATGCATATTCAAAACTTTGATTAAAAGCTGTTTTATATTTTTTATTAGGCATCCCACATCATGTTCTTCTGCAGCAGAAATCATGTCTGTCCTGTTTTTTCATACTATGAAATACAAGCCCACTGACCCACGAGATCCATCGAGCGATCGATTTGTCATGTCCAAGGTACGATTATGTACAAATTTCACGCTGTGCAATGAACACTATGCACAGTATGATTGTGTATACATTGTGTGAGACTGTAGTGAATGTATTTCGTGAAACTGTAATTTATCAATAAAAATCTTGTTTGCATTTTAGGGTAATGCGGCACCAATTCTGTACGCAGCATGGGCTGAAGCTGGTTTGTTTTCACCCGACCAACTGCTTAATTTGAGAAAGTTGGACTCTGATTTGGAAGGACATCCCACACCAGTAAGTCATAATTGCAATGTACTCTTGTTGCTGTTTTTAACTAATACTAATAATGTACAAAATTTACTTTTTTTAACAGCGTCTGTCGTTTGTGGATGTTGCGACCGGATCGCTAGGTCAAGGTTTGAGCTGTGCTGCTGGAATGGCTTACACTGGAAAACACTTCGATAAAGCAGAGTTGGTTTCCAAAATCACTTGTGTGTACATAATGACAATAAAATAAGGACATCTTAATCTTCAACCATCATTAACTTTTTTTTTACAGTTACCGAGTGTACTGTCTTGTTGGTGATGGTGAATCAGCTGAAGGCAGCATCTGGGAAGCGTTGGCGTTTGCCAGTCACTATAAACTGGACAATCTAGTTGCCGTTTTCGACATCAACCGTTTGGGACAGAGTGAACCAACTGCCTTGAAACACGATATCGATGTTTACAAGCGTCGCTTGGAGAGCTTTGGGTAAGTTACTTGAGTAAACTGAATACTCTGTCTTGAAATCCATTGTCTCTAATGTAATCTTTGACCTTTCAGCTGGAATGCATGTGTTGTCGAGGGACACGATGTGGATGCCTTGTGCAAAGCATTTTACGATGCTTCCACTGTGAAAGGAAAGCCAACCTGTGTGTTAGCAAAGACTTATAAAGGCAGAGACTTCATAGGTATGTACTACTTGAATTAAAGTTGATGTAATGTCATGTAGCAGACTGTCCTGAACTGCGCATTATAACAGGCATTGAAGACCAAGAAAACTGGCATGGAAAACCACTGGGTGATAAAGCTGAAGTCATAATTAACAACTTGATGTCTAATCTGAAGGAAAATGGACCAAACAAGCTCGTTCCTCAAAAGCCAACTCGTGACGATGCTCCCAAGATAGACATCTCCAACATCAAACTCTCTCAGCCACCATCATACAAGCTGGGTGAACTGGTAATGCTCCTTTTTAAAAACATCTCATTAATTGGCTTAAATCGTTGGTTAATAACTTTGAATAAAATAAGGTTGCAACTCGCGTGGCATATGGAACTGCCTTGATAAAACTGGGTCAGAACAACGACCGTGTGATTTCGTTGGACGGTGACACCAAGAACTCTACCTACGCTGAGAAGTTCAAGAAGGTAGATTGGAATAATCTTTTAAGACCAACTAATACGCAACAACTGATGTTGGCAAGAAGCGAACAGTTGTCCACAAATTGCCACACCAAACATTGCGTGTGACTGGGAATCTCTCAAAAACTCAATTGGTTAATGTAATGTAAATGTCTAGGCTTTCCCTGACCGCTTTGTCGAATGCTTCATCGCTGAACAAAACATGCTTGGAGTAGCAATAGGATGTGGAACGAGAGGCCGAACTGTGCCATTTGTGAGTGCTTTTGCAGCATTTTTCACTCGTGGATTTGATCAACTGCGAATGGGTGCTATTTCACAAGCTAACATCATATGTGTAGGATCTCATGCTGGTATCTCAATTGGTAAGTTGACAGCAAACGTTGATTAGAATAAAAATAACAATCTCATCTAATTGAATGTTGTATGACTACAGGTGAAGATGGTCCTTCTCAAATGGCTTTGGAAGACTTGGCCATGTTCCGAACAATTCCAGGATCAACTGTGTTCTATCCATCCGATGCAGTGTCCACTGAACGTGCCTGTGAGCTGGCAGCAAATACCCAAGGCATTTGCTTCATTCGTACTTCCCGTCCTAACACTCCAGTTCTCTATGAAAACAATGAACCATTCCAGATTGGCAAAGCTAAGGTACCTAGCAATTAAAGTTGGGCATTAATAGAATGAGGATTATGACTTCTATTTTGCAGCATCACATTTATTCTGTTTCTTCTCATAGGTGGTTCGCAGCAGTAAAAATGATAAAGCATTAGTCATTGGTGCTGGTGTAACATTACACGAAGCTGTCAAAGCAGCCGACGAACTGAAAAAATCAGGTACAATTCAATACTATGTCATCTTTTGGCTCATCATGTGAACATACTATGTGGCAATGCTGCCTCAATACTATGCTGCCTCAGTTCTGTGCCAGCTAATTTGAAATAGAGTATAGAATTGTTACTAGTAAAAGTTACTAGTATATATTGTTCATTGCTCAATTTTGCAGGTATTGGGATAAGAGTCATGGACATATTCACTTTGAAACCCATTGATGCAGAGGGAATAATTGAAAATGCTACAGCCTCAGGCAACCGAATCATTACTGTTGAAGATCACTATCCAGAAGGTAAATAACTTATTCTTCTAAACGAGCTTTCCAATTTTCGGTCAAGTCTGTAACGAAGTTTCGTCTTAATATAATTTCAACGACTTGCAGGAGGACTTGGTGAAGCTGTTATGCGAGCAGTGGTTGCTAAACCAGGAATTATTGTGAAGCAGTTGGCAGTACGCGGTGTACCGAGAAGTGGTAAACCTGATGAGCTGCTGGACATGTTTGGCATTAATGCGAGAAACATCATCAAAGCTGTTCATGATGTTGTGAATTAAGGTACCAGTACTAAAAATGATTTCAAATAAAGAATAGAATTGTTTGGATCAGTCAAGAGATTTGTGGGTGGTTGAAACCATTTCAGTGAAATGTTAATTGGTCAGGATAACCAATGTTTTTTTTATACAGTACTGTACACTACACAAGTTATCTGTAGAATTGTTACTAGTAAAAGTTACTCTGTAGTATGCGGTTAACTAATGCTCCAGTTGTAGTCTCGTATAACAGATTTTTTTCTTAAATATACCATAACCACTCAAGTTTTGCAATTCATACTGATCTATTTTAAAAAATTTCTAGGGAATTCATCGAAAATGGAGATTGAATACTGCCTGCTGTGTATGCATTTTTATAATTGAGTTTGTTTATATTCCTGTTGCTGAAAAGTTGAATGTATACGTTGACATTTATGAAAATAAAATATTTTGTAATGCACTTCTTAAATAGAATAAAAATGATTTGCAGCATAATAGATTTAGGTAGTTCTGTTGTTACAGTACATGTAGCCCTTTCAGTGACTAATGAAAAATGTTAGTCTGTTTCACTAATATTTACAGTAGCTTATAGATAAGGAAAACTTGGTCAAATTGGCTTTTGAAAGATTAAATATGCAAACCTTCCATTTCAAGTTGTGTATCCTGTAGTGAAAACTTCAGACAGCACAGTTGTTTTGTCATTAAGGCTTAAGACAAAAAGGAGCCCAGCATTTAATTATAGATTGCCACAGCATCATTGTGCAAAACAAAATGTTGACCAAAGAAGAAATACAAGTGTAAGTATTACTTTTTACTTTAAAGTTAATAAACATAACTACTGACATTAGTTTCTCAATGTGCAATCCAAAATATCAAAATTTTACGATCCAACTGCCGAATTTCTGTTGAAATCAACAATGATTTCTAAATTGAACAACGTCCCAAACTTCACAATGACTTCGGCGTAAAACTGGCCTGCATAAACAACATGTCTCAATTCGTTTTTCACAATTATTAAGTTTCCTTTATCACCAGAGTAAAGTTGCTTCAATAGTGGTTTGCAAGCTTTTTCTTTCCCCACAGAAACATTGAGCCAAGTGTTCCAAACCATCCTTACCGACGGTATCGACCACATTATCTGCAAATTATCATTGCTACCACATAAAGCGTAAGTGAACACACCCATGCAACCTTTCCGGGAGTTGGGTTGTTTTGCAACAGAAATAAGACCAGTACAATGGTGCGGAATTTGCATTGGGAAAGTGTCGGCACATCCACTGTTCAAATAAAGCTGCGGTGTGTTCAGGTTGGAACCGCAAAGGTTTGCTATCGCCAGGCTACAGGAGCAGGAAGGCTTATAATCACCAAGTTCATCAACGAGCCTTGCAGCAGCATCAAAACCAGCAATGACTGCACCTGATGTGACGTATTGGAAATTGGTGTCCGACAAGCTCTCACTGCGTTCACTTTGAATTAAGCTGGAAAACTCCATCTTTACAACCCAAAAACAACAAAATTTCATAATGGCATTTCCTTTTATAAAATCTAAAACTTATCAAACAAAATTTATCGCAACTATCATGATAAGACAATGTGTATCAAGCCCGTAAAGGTCATGATATGTCGCACACAAAGTAAAGGTAGTAGAAGTCGTTTCTGTTCACATTTGTGTTGATATTTACAATTAAATTCGATCAGCTCAAACAAAAAATTATAACATTGTAAAATGTATTGTAGTGAACGAATGCACACCGCCAATTTATATCTGCAGTGAAATTTTGAAACAAACAGTATATCAAAATTCCTCACATCTTTAAAAATTCGGTGTTTGTTAACAATGATTTAGTTGACTTGTAGATTCAAGCTATGCAATCACATAATTTTTAAAACAATACACTTCATAGGAACATAAAAAGTGACCTGAAGAAAAAACATTAAAACCGCATTATTTCTAGCAAAACCATATATAATAGCACAGACTTTTCAACCTCTACTCAATACACAGATCCACAATAAACGGGTTTCTCCATCCCATTCAACATAGAATCTTCGTCGTCATCACCATCATGATACAATCCTTTAAAATTCAGAATAAGCGTAGCATTATAGTGGTTCGACATAAAAATCCGCATATTGAACATGTCTGAGGGACAAGCACATGGTGTGTCAGCAGGCTTGACAGGGCCGGGACAGCATTTGCCATTGTACAAGTCTTCGTAAAGCTGTTTCGAAGCGTTTGACCAACTGATGCTGGCATTGGTCCACGATTCGTAAAGGTTGAAGTCGAAAGGCACGGACCACATGAGTTGCAGCCTCTGGTTCGGAATCTTTGCCATTTCGTACGTCAACACACCCACTGTGCCCCTAGCAGAAAGGGACGATTTGTGAGCCGCAATCAGTCCCACGTACCCCGGTTCGATCTTTGAGGGCAGACGTAGAATCTGTCCAGAATTTAGATAACACTCAGGATTTGTGAGGACCTCTTCACTTCGATTTGCTATTCCAATAGTACAAGAACGTTGCCATTTCCCACTCATGTAGTTAGCCAGACGCTGGACCACATTCTGCGTATCGTCAACAGGAAAGACCCGACCGGACATCTGTTCATCAAATGGTTCCTCAACACTGCACATTTTATATACAGCAATGAACAGAAAATTCAGCAAAAGAGATCAACAAACAATTGGTTTTCTCGACATCATTTACAACAACCCTACATATATGCTACATATGCTGTTTTGTTTTCAATGGCTGATGAAAAGGAGCCCCTGGTGAAGTAATACGGAAACTGGACTTCACGGTTTCCAAAGAGCATGTGGCAATGTGCCAGCAGACGCCAGTCCGTGGTACATCAAGGTCATTGCATCTTTCAGTTTTGGTACCAACATTTGGAAACATTGAAATTTCAATTAAAATACGAAATTTCTTGAGCTATGATAAAAATCGCATAGTTATATTCTGCTGTTTTATCTTTTTTTTTGCATTCAATTGTTTCTGTTTCATTTGGCAAGCTCACTATGAAATCACTCTAATGCTCTTCTAATGTTGTTCAAATAAAACAACTATACATGTAATAAAATATAACAATATTTCAATCTCTTTTTGATTTAATAGGTTCCAGAGTCAGATTAAGTACAGAACCAAACCAAACTAGCTTTTATTAAATTCTAGCCCCATCATCTACAAATCATTTATTATGCAATATAAATATTGCAATTTGTTGAAGAATGGTTAAAAAACAACACACCAGTTAAAATAAACCATTAAAAGTTAAGTTCAAGTTAAAAATAAATTAAAGTTAAAACTTAATAAATTGAAAAATTCTTGTGTTCGAAAAAAAAAAACAAGTATTTTTTTTTACAGTTTGTTAAGTTAGAGTGTTAATTAAGTAATGTATATGTATTTGAAGTATTTCCTGGATAAGAGTAGAAGAGTTTTGTATACATAGATATATCAAATCTTTATGCGCAAACAGAACGCGAGTAAAAACAACGGGCATGTTGCCAAGGACATGGTGGCAGAAGTATAGTACCACTTCACATCATGATGACTAACCAATGTATCACATGACTTCCGTTGCCTTTGTCTGTTTCTGTTTTGTCAAGCAGACATCCCACCCAACAACGTGGAAGGAGTGTCATTTCTCTGCCGTGAGTCGTGTTCGTTAACTAACATTGTTTCACGCGCTAATCAGACATCTCAAAAGTAATCCCATTTCCAGTTACAATTTCAAGACCAACCCGGTGACACGTTTCTGGTAGCTGGCAAAGACCCAAACCAACCGAAAACATGAATTTCAGTCTCAGCAAGCCTCAAGTTCGATCTGGAGTCGTGATGAATGGAACACGCCTGTGCGAGTATTTAGCAATTACCCTATCCAATTCATCCGCCTACTTTTCCCACGCCAGTTACAAAAGTTGTTGCATCGCCTTGGCAAACAACAGCAAGTACCAGCTTAGCAATGCCTCGTGCTACATGAAATCGGGATGGAATGATGAACTACCTCAAGCCCCAATTACTCCAATTTCCACTGGATTCATTGCATCTGCAGGATCGCGTCTTGGAACTGGAAGTGTCGGCGTTTTGACATTCGACATTCAAGATGGAACAAATCGTCGTTTACAGATCATGTGGTCTGTTCCCAGTTTGTATAGCATCTACGACTTGTGGGTGAATGTCAGCGTGGGTCATGAGGAGGCAGGACCCGAACTGTTCGACAAAATGTACAGGGGACACCCCAAAGCCCCATTGAGAGCTATGGATACTCCAAGTTTTATCAACATGGATTCTTTTGATGCCATTGTTTGTATGTCCAATCATCTGCATTCTATACTGTCAGTTTATTTTGAAGATGCCCCCACTCCAGGGGGATCTCACGACCCTATGAAGACATTCATGGACTTGCATTACAAAAATATCCCAGAAGTTAAGATAGTTTAAGTATTACATCTTTAATATTAAAAAAAAACAACCATCTATTAAGCCAAATGTCTCATGTTATTTTCATCATCAGCAAAAAAATTTAATGTAAATAAAATTTTAATAAATTAGTGTGATTTCGTAGATTTTCGTTTCTTTTAATCAAGTAATTTGACTACAGAAAAAAAGTAATACTCTTCTAAGTGCATCAAACGATTTTCAGTTGTTTCAGTTTCCATCTACAACGTTTTGAGATAACTTTCTACTGCCCTCTGCGTTCAATCTTGGAATCTCAGATTAAAATCAATTGCCATGTCAGCAAAGTGTCACTCTCCATCATACATAACTCATACTATAATTACCATGACGTTAGATTGTGAAATCTTTTTCAAATACTCTGAGCAATTTCTAAAGAAAAGCGTAAAGATATTTTTCCCCACCCAGTAAATAACAGAATCCTGCAATGTGCTGTACAACAGCTTTATAATTCTATTAAAATTGTATACAGCGATTTCATTTATTTAAAAAAAAACATGCAATTAGCTCATTTCCTCTCTGAAATTAGAGCTGAATTTAAAATGTTCACGCAATTCGCACATTCCTATAGAACAGGCGTGTCAAACACGCAGCCTTAGAGCTACATGCTAAAATTACCGTATGTCAACATATTGTGGTCTGCTAAATCCTAATTTTAAGGTTAATTTTGTATCCAATTTAATATATAATATAAACAAAATATACAATGCTCACAAAAATTAGCCAATATTTCAAAATGGTATGAAGATTTTGAAATATCCCCTAATTTTTGTGAGCAGTGTAATAAAAATATAAACTAAAGTACCCTTTTGTTTTTACAACTACAGTGCTTTGAGTTTATATTTTAAACTTTCTAGTTTGTGAAAACTGTGCTTAGTTAACGACAATGGAGTTATTTTCACAAAATTAACTTTTGTTTTGGAAGCTTATTTATTTATGTAGAGATTTAACATAGCTGTGAATGATGTTTATAAAACACTTTGTTTTAAAAGTGTAAAAAAAATGCCCACTTGTTATAAAATTAGAGCTATTGACTACAAAATTGTTACAAACTTTAAGATGGACCGTCAAAACATATGTGTACTTGTAGACAGAGTACAGAGCTTAAGAAAATTGCATCATTTATACATGATATAGTTAGGTCCACAAGCACTGCCAGTAACTGCATGAATTGTAACTTACAATTTCTGAGAATGTAGTACAAACTTAATAAAAACACCATGCAGCAGGCCTGCTGTATATCAAGGAATACAGAAGGCTACAAAAGCATTTTACCAATTAAAATGTAAAAACTCTCCATTTCCTCAATATGATGCTCGAAAATCAATAAAAATGTTTTGTAAGAATTTCACAGTTTCTAGCACATAAGTTTCGTTTTGTAAATTTAGTTGAAATATAGATTCGTCCAAATTTCGTACAATCACTCTCGGAATACTTTCACCACCAATGTACATCGGGCTCCTTCACTCATGATCACTTCCACTCTGGCATCTGCTGCCACTCTGAATATACGGGATGTATCTTTGGCTTTGACAACTTCCCCCACGCGTCCTTTATACATGGCTTTGAACAGTTCCGAACATGCCACGCTATCTCCCACGCACACATTCACCCAAGAATCGAACAGATGAAAATCGTACGGTACCGACCACATAATCTGCAATTGCTTCTGCGCCAGAGTGTCCAATTCATAGGTAAGGACCCCAGAAGTACCTCTGGGATTGTAGACTCCACTCGTCTTTTCGGCACCTATCAAACCCGTGTGGCCATGTTCTATGATGAACGGTGCTGCTTTAGCTGTACCAGAACACACGTGAACTTGGGGATCGACTAATCGGCACCCACTGGCATTCGCAATGGCAATGGCGCAACAACGGCTGGTGGACATAGACGAGAGGAGTTGAGAAGCTAAGTTGGCAGCATTGATGATCCCAGGTGTGACTGCTCCTGAACCAGAATCATCTGACGTACTAATGGCTGTATAGGTGACTCCAAACTTGGGATGTCTGGGTTTCAGATTACGTTTCAAATTGTCCAACGTTTTGTCCACGATATTCATGATTGAGTATGTAGTCTAATTTCCCTTCCAATAGCTTGTAGCAAACTTTTGATGGAAGGCAGAAATTTGCTGTCGATTCGTGTAACAGATTTGGACACGACTAGCTCGAGCTTATCATTCGTTGAAAGATATGATTGTCGCCCTTTGTTCAGTGCGCAAAGCTCGGTTTATCAATCGCTTCCACTATGCTGCATATTAAAAATCTATGCATTTCGACTACAAAAGATAAGTTGCACCTGCTGTCAGCAACAATTTAGCAAACTGAAGGTGAATGATTAGTCAATAACCAAACATTAAATGCTACTGAATCTTGAATGCTAAACGGTTGTTTACGTTGAAATCATCTACCGGTGAATGTTCTGAATAATAAATAGGCATTATACAGTATACTCAAGTAGCAAATAAATGAGTTTTTTTTTTATCAAAACAGCTTTATCGAATGGAATGAAACTCATTAATCATGTGTAGTAGAACATATATCTTGAGTAGGCGTAATAAAAGAGGTATTCAGTGAGATTAGTTTTTTAAATAGGTAAGAACTTTTCGTTTTTAACGTTTAAAACAATTTTACATTTCTCTTTGAAACTCTTAAGGCCGCCTGACATGCAAATTTTTGGTTAGGCAATTGAAGCGATTAGAACAACTGAACAACAACTGTGCCATCAGCTTCTTTCCCAACCAATGAAATATAGCTGGCATGAAGCTGACGTTACAGTTATCCACAAAATGTTTGAATTGACATCAAAAATTGCGTGTGCCAGACGGTCTTAGGAAAACTTCTCTGCAGTTTGTACCCAGTTACTTTTGCAATATGTTTTTTATAATTTTCAAATCAATACAGTCGTTCATTTGGGATGTTATAGGTATTTATAATGAGCTTTTGCAAGAAGTGTGAAATATCCCATAGACAACAAGGCAAGTTCAGAACTTTAAACGTATGTTCTTCGAAATTGTAAAAATGTTACTTAACACCCTTTTACACTAGCCCTTCAGTTATATTGCTTAATCAGATTACACAATGAGATGCGTTTTTTGACAACGTGTATTGTTTGTTTTGTTGTTGGTTTTTTTTTGCAATTTAAATTTAGTATATTTTATTAAAACATGTTTCGGAGCTTTAGTCACCTTGTACAGTAAACAACCAGTTTTTGTAATACTATACCTATCCAGGTTTTAACAATTCGCTCTGCCTCAGTTTTCTGTACGGTAACAAATTTGATTTTTCCACCTAACAAGAACATTACAATACCTGATGACAAATCATTGTTACCGTTACATATTAATTAACGACTCAAATGAACGACACAAATGAACAATTGAACATTGTCAAAAAACGTAATCATCTTATATTGTGATCTAGTAGTCCTAATTGATGCACGTAAGTCCAAAGTCTACTGATACCTAAGAACTCCTGCATAACTATGGTAAAAAAAAATAGCAAAAATATTTTATAGTCTTATTTTTTTTGCTAAATTGTCAAACTACCAAGTCTGACTACGCAACAATTATTAAGAAACAACTTTGATAAACATAAGATAACAAACCTCTTATCTCATGATTTCAAAGCACGTGAAAAATATCACAAATAAAGGACTATGTCATTTTCAAGGTGCAACTGAAATGTCATTAGCAAACAAAGACAATGATAATTTTTATCATCAATCACGGTATCTTTAAGTTCAAGAAAACAATGGACGTTATTATTAGTCTTTTTTTTAATATATATATATCATATAACAGGACACTATTACATTACATGAATGCGACAAGTTCGAAGTCTTTTATTTCGTCGTATTCACAACAATAAATTAATTTAAAATTCTAAGTATTTATAAAAAAATTATTCAATTTGATCAAAATAAATTGGGTTTCTAGTCTTCTAACTTTACAGCATTAGATCTGTTATATATACACGCCATCGAACCTATGACACGTTTTTTCATAATATACAATTTTGTCATAAGATCCAATGCAACAGTTCTAATGTTCTCAAGTCAGACTAAAAACGGTGTTTAAAATAAAATAAAACTATTTTGTTTTCTAATAAATGTCAAAATATATCACGCATCTATCATCTCGTGTCGAACTTGAACATGTCTTACAAAAAAATATGTGTATATCATACAAGATCCTGAGAATAATTACATCATGCTTCAACTTTTACAAAAAACCTACAAACTACGGGTCGGTCAAGTAAGGTTTTACAGTCACTACACTTTAAAAGATATATTCCAAACATCGATATTTATAATAATGATTAAAAAAATGAGCCGTATACTTTCAATTTTTGTTTTCTTCAATTCACTCAAATGTTGTTCGTTTTTAAAAACATGCAATAATACTGTACGTAAAAATCTCAGTTAGTGGAATAATACCATATACTCTTACAGGGCAGTCTATGAATGGTGGCAAAGACCCTCGTGAATGGTCACTGCATTCTTTGTTTTAAGGGTAATGGTAGTATAATCTCACCAAACAAATGTCCATGCACGGATTAAAGGATGTGGTGCATCTCTAGTTTGCAGCTTCTATCTTTAGCTGCATGTTACAAACTAGAACAAATACGTGGAAGTGTCTCAGATTTACAACACTACACATCTTCTGGTGAATCCCTAAAATTGTCTGCTTCCATCAAAGGAACATTTTTCAGATTGTCCTCCAACACACGTGGTCTAGTGTACACAGGTGTGGTAAGAATCCGCAACCTCTGAACATAACCACAAAGTAAAAGTATCAATACCACAGTACCAAACAAAACCAAATCATCCATTTAACAAACCGAAACAGTAGCAAACCTAAACAAAATAAGAGTTTGACAAAGAATAGTTCCATCACACATTTTTACTTTTTTACCAGTTTCTGCACATTTTAAACAGCATAAATCTCAACATCCTCTTTGATAACTATCATTTGTTAGTTTTTGTTGTGTTTTTGTATTTATTATTATTATTTAGACATTGATTTGATTTGATTTGATTTATTTCTCGAGAAAAATTACATATACAAATGATACAATTTAGGGATATGAAATTAGACTCGGGAAAATGGC
>JAQIWH010001053.1:0-36221 GCA_034695005.1 Cryptops parisi | reverse complement strand
TTTATATTCATGTTATATGATTCATAAATAAAGGAAAATGTATTTAGAATCGTCATCATGAGTAGCTCATACGTAAGTGAACTAAGCCTACATGTGACAATACGAATGTGACAAAATGAACAAACAATGTTGGATGTTTCAAAATCTATGATTTTGCGAGGTATAGCAGCGGTATGTGAAATGTTATACATACATCGAAGATGACGTGTGATGAAAGATAAAATT
This sequence comes from Cryptops parisi, assembly GCA_034695005.1. Classification (NCBI taxonomy): domain Eukaryota; kingdom Metazoa; phylum Arthropoda; class Chilopoda; order Scolopendromorpha; family Cryptopidae; genus Cryptops; species Cryptops parisi. Next base: position 35,996 of record JAQIWH010001053.1, on the reverse strand, counting down.
GTCATTTTGAAGTAAAAATTTTGGAACTATTGAAATCCTTTTAATGATTCGCTTCTCCAATTGAGGTTAATGATGCGCTTATCGTTTTTTGTTTTTCCATTCACTTTTCGGAAGCTAGTTTTTTTTTTTTTACATTTATTTTACGACACTTATTTTTTTGTTTGTTTATTTTTTTTTCGTACGAATATATAAAACTGTGGTTGGTAGAAATCGAATTGGACGTTAATTGCTGGGTTGTAGTTGGCGTGTAGTAATTGGGTGTAATTTGATTTTTATAGCCCAACACGTTACAGTGGAGTTATCGATTCATCGAATTCATAAATTACTTCGACTTTTTTATATTTACTTTTTAAGTTGGTGGTGGTGGGAATGAACAAAGTTCTGTTAACTTCGTTTATAAAATTGTCAATGAAAACAACCCACGTCCATTTTATCTTTCAGTTGCGCTGAAATAAACATTTTATAAATCGAATTACGAATTTTACTACTATTATAACGATCAAACTTGTTTCATAACATTTTAAATACTGTGTAATTTAATACTAGTTACTATAATTACCCAGATCTGTACGTTGATCTGTAACACTTTTTGTTTTCACTTATGTTGTTATGCACGGTGCGCACCATAATATCGTGAATGGAAACAAATATGTTCACACAGTTAAGTATATGTATATTTTCATACACTTTAACATCGTTTCGTACATGTTTGCATTTTTGCACAAAAAGCATCTCAAATCAGAGTCCTTCAGAATATTTATGGAATTCGTTTCGTCACCACTGACGGGTTAACGTCTAGCTCCGTCATTGGATCGATTGGATGCTGTCATTATTATTATTATTTGATAGGATATCTATATCAATTAGGATATCAATTAGGATATCTATCATATCTATACCTATATCAATTAGGATATTTATATCAATTATTATTAATATCTATACAACTAGATATTGATATCTTAGCAATTTTTTTTTATCGTAACTTTATTATTTATAGAAAGTTAGTATTTTCTTCGATGATTTCAGGTCATTATTTAAATTACTAATGGATGAAGCCCATGCTTCGCACGTGGATTTTTCATTTCGTTTTGAAACCGTGATGACGGGCTAACGTCAGGGTTTTTGCAGGGTGTTCATAACGATAGATTTGAAACATTGTGGCGTAATGTTGTTTGTTGCTAAGTGATTACTATGATACCTAATAATCATTCACATAACCACTCAATGAGAAAATGTTGGACTTTAGATGTCCATATCTTGGAATTGACACGACGTTAACAGTTGAAAAGAGTTACAATTACTTAGAAATTTGAAGCAGAACGTTGTGTAGTATCTCTAGAGCGTTCCGTTTACGAGTATATAAACCTGACGGATGCACACTTACAGGAACTTACAAATTATATAGATAGATCCTTTTTTATTATGGGCTTTATATCAGCTTCATTTGTGAGTGAGCTGGGAATTGAATGTATACTGTCATCTACAGGTACTTATGATTCATAGGTTATAGGTATAGGCCAATGGACCAAAAAAATTTCATAAAGTGAGAACCACATAAATCGAAAACCGCGTAAGTCCAGTGTAACAAAAACTCGCACAAATCGATCGAAAATTGCAGAAATCGAAAATGGAATAACTCAAAAACTCGCATAAATCGAATATCGGTGTCAAATTTCTCCATTATCGCATAAAGCCAAACTTGAGACCATTGTTTTGAATAAGGCGTTACGTTCTATTCTACACGTGATTGATTGGCTCTCAAAACGCACGTTACAGATACGTGACAGAGGAATAATTTTCGCTCTCTCTTAATCTCGTTTGGTTTTGAGTGCGTTTTGTTATCTGAGTTCAGAACGAGGCCTAAATTAAATTCGCTATGTATAGAAAAAAATATACAACTTAATGATATTGCGTGTAAGCTTTTAAAATTGCTATCGTAACGTGAAAAATTTTTTTTTTGTGGACTTCATCTACCATTTCCCTGTTGATGATTATTTGTTAGCGTTTTCCCTTCTTCATTGGTGAAGGCTAAAGAAGATGTTTGGAGGCGATTGCAGGTTAGTTTTTTTGCTGGAAGCGAAAACGATTTCATTCATTCATTCATGTCGAAGAAGTAGTCGATATCAAGTTTTTATGAGGTGCCTAGTGGAATGATACTTTCTTTGGCTCGCAGCTAAAAGCTGATTTTATTTATAGTTGTTTCAGATGTGTCATTAGAAAAGGGAATCAATGCCAGTTCCCATATCTTTTTCTCTTTTCCCAATTCGGTGTAATAAGGGAGATTACTTCAATTATCTCCACAAGATAGTGAGGTGGAGGAAAAGATGCTTTTAATGAAGTATGCATTATTATTTACGACCCTTTTTAGTTTGTTTTATTTTTTTTTCAACGGTGGATGATTTTATACATTAATATAATTTGATAGCACTGCAAGGGATCATGAAGGTTTCTCTTTATTTTGAAGACAGTGGAAAATTACGATTACTTTATTCAGAGGTTAATAAAAATTAATATTTTTGACAATAACTTTTTTTTTTTTTAAAAATGGTCATTTTGAGCTTGATATTTGACTTTTTTATTATTCATCCAGTGTCATTCATTATTCATCCTTGTCATTGTACACATCTGGTTTCATTGTACGTTCTGATTAATTAACACGATAAGGCTGCCCAATTAATCTAAACAGAGTATCCGATTTCGTGGCGAATCGAAAGGTGTCATGTACATTTTTCTTTTCTTATTTATTCCGGTTGTGAGTTTCACCACGTATTACGATGCGATGTGAAATGTTACGTCATGAATTTCGTAGAATCTTGATGATAGTCGTTGTCGTGCCGGAAAGCCAACTTGCGGAACATGGATTGTGAGATTACGACGAATAGAGATCAAGATACGTATTAAGTGTTTCAATTTTCAGCATGGTACCCATTGATTGTCTGTTTTCATTTTTGTTATTATTCAGAATAAGCATATAAAAGCGCTATTCATTTGTTGTTTGAAGCCAGTGAAATACAAACGGCCTATTGATTCCGTCATATCACGTCTGTAACTCCTTTTGATTTTAAACAATGGTCATGTGCAGAATCACGTGTTATTTGCTTGATTTGAACAATATGTAGATTTACGCGGTGTCGCATGTTTTTAAAACAATGGCCATAAGACAACACCAGCTTGATTTGTATCACTACGCAACTTTCCAATTGGATGGCGTTGAACCATACTGAACTAACTCAATTTTAAGTTTCTGAGTTAATGCATGAAATGAGGTCACTATTTATTTATTTATTTATTTATTTATTTTCCTAAGTCATGATCTAGGCATAGACAAAGAATTATATCGCTGGCTCAATTAGTGAGAGTTTCACGGCATTATGAACCAATCGGAATAGCATGCAATCCTATGGACAAATCATCGTTTTTTTCAAATTTAAGTTTTTGACTTAGTTGTTTAAGAAGATCCAATTCTAACCATGGTAGCTGTAGAATAGAATACAAGTGCATTTTAAACTGAATCGAAAAAAAAAGAAGATTAATTGGAAACTGTGTGACCATTCAGAGAAAATTGTTAACTGGCGATAAAATGTTGACGAGGAATGCGAGTTTTTTGTTAGGAACAAATGTGAATTACACATGTCATGTACAATACTTTATTTGTTTTATTTATTGAATAATTTTCGACCCAGCCGAGTCGCACACAATGAAAACAAAAGATTCGAAACGGTAAAGTAAGTTAACATAGAGAAACTCCACATATAAACTAATACCAACTTATAATATGTAAATACAGTTTCTTATTAAAACTATTGTAGCTATTACTATTCCCAAGATAGGTGACATTCACTAGTCGTTTTAAACGAAATTATAGTATATATTTAAGAAAAGTTAAACCTTTTTCAAACGGACTATATTTGACCTTCATTGGAACTCCACACGAGTGATAATAAAATCTTTTCTACAGCACAAAACAAGTCAATCTTTTTCAATAAAAATAAATTATTAATTTATTTTTATATATTTTTATTGTCTCGGTGTTAATCGATTGAATTGAAACTTTTTCCGTATTCTTTGGTGCTGATTTACTTAATCGATTTGCATGGGCGAGAGAAAGGTGACCCCCCCCCCTCTCCCCGGTAAGCTAACAAGTATAACTATGAATCAACTTTTTTATTCAATTGAGCATTTTGGGATGCTATATTTAGACGTGTTTGCTATGAACGAGAAGGGTGATTTCTTCATCAGCATTATCATCATTTTTGTGGAGTTGTGGTGGTGTCGCTAAGCTAGTTGGGTTAGTGGTCTTTTTGGGAGATGGTTATGTTGGTTGGCATCAGCATGCTGGTGACCTCGTGGTCGGTGCCCAACCCTGCGGTTGAAAGCGATTGCCATTGGTGAGTTCGAGATGAACCACCCCTTCACGACTGTCACTTGTAATGAGCAACAGTAATGACAACCTGAAAGGGTGTTTATGGCCTTTGGCGGGGCTGTCACATGATTGCTCACGTGCCTCCGGACAACAACGGAATAAAAACTACCTGCTCCTGCAGCTACTTTTTTGTTTTAGTTTCTTTCATTCGTTGTTGTTGTTGTTTAGAAGTGTTTTTTTTTGTAGCTATTGTATACAACTCGACTTGTCAGGAAGGGTGTGTGTGTGTTTTTTAATACCTGCAGTTCCATGACTACGGTTCAAGAGCTGTTTAGACAAGAAAAAAAGTCGTTTCTATAATAACATGTACTTAGCTTCATTAACATTAGCTTCTTTGTGCTACAAGTTGGTTAGCTATTGAATCCAAAACTTTTTGAATTGTGAAATTAAGTACTTAACAAAACGTATTTACGATTATTTAGGTTTGTACTTTTTTCACTTCCATACATTTTTCGGGAGTAAAGGGTGAACGGTTGTTCCTTTTTTGAATCAATCAGTGAATAATCTTTTTTAGTTGGTAATCAAGACAATCATTTATATAAATAAAGCACGAACCGAAAAACCGCATGATGTGTCATAAAGTTTATTAAGTTATGTCACCAAGAAACTGCGCGAGCAAAGTAACCGATGCTGTGCAGTGCAGTCACACCAAAAAAAACAAAAAACTTTATGTGATGTGCTACTCGAACTTCAGGTTGGGACAGAATTTTTTTGATCATTGTTTTTTATTCAAAATTATAACTTTAGTGTAAATTCTTTAAAAAAGTTATTTAAGTTGCACATAAAGTAAAAGATGCACAAAATATGCACTCTTTTTTAAGTTTTAACCATGTGACATGTTTTACATTTCTGGGATTCTGACTTACTACTTCGAAGCCATTGATCCTTCTGTTCGTAGGTTGTATTGGGGGTGATGTTAGTTTCAACACATTTTTTTACAGAATCATATTTAATTAGCATCACAAGGAAAATCAAGTGACAATATAAAGTGTACATCACCTAATAAGTCTTATATTGAAAACCGCAATTACGGCCGAGCCTCCTACAACGAGTTTAACTGGTGTAAGTCTTATGATCCTCGTTACCGGAAAAACTTTTTTTATGAAGAATTTCACCCTATACATTGCCTAATTGGCACAAAATTACAACAGTCTTCCACTTGACTTTTTTAATAATACGATATATATTTTAAAATTATTTTACATAATGAACGTAGAAGATCCATGTTTACAAAGTTTTCTTTTCAATCCGTCGCATAGTAATTTTCAACAGTGAGGCATTTTCTCTTCATTTTTCGACTAACTTTGAGGATCGTAGTTTATTATTAGTTAGTTATTATTTATTGAAAACCTTACTATTTGAGGTAACATTGTGCACCGGGGCGACAGAGATATAGTCACTACACAAGTTGTCAGGTAACACTCGACCGACTCCTCAATTTTGTTCGTTGTAGGAAGAGACATTTTATTCTTGATCGTTCTGTGAAATCTCTTTATTACAAAGATATTTCACAAGGGTTGAATTTACTATATTCCATCTATATCATCCTCATCTCATCATCATTCCAGTATCTTCTGAATTAATAAAATCTGATGGCCAAATGATACAACCCTACGGCCAGTCGGTGCTCTCGTTAAAATCCAAGTACCTACTTACCTCTCTCTTTGTAGCAATAACTCGTTATAAGAGGCTCGACTTATATTGTCAATTAATTGGATAGGCAGGAAGTGCTTACGGTGTAGTAGGTGAATTGTTCGCATGAAGATAGTACGTATAATAATATCTCAAGTGTGTTAGACAGGAGCTCCTTATTTTACTACACGGTATGGACGCTAATTTACTGAATTTCAGTAAAAGTGAGCATGGACATTAGAACTGTTAGAATTGTCCATGGTCTTTCAACGCCGTCTTAACAGTTCTGACGTTGAGGTGATTCGCAAATTGTAAATAGAAAGTTGACAGTTAATGAAAGGAAATTGCGTGCAGTATCGAATGGGCTTAAAAGGTGAAAACAGTGGTGGTTTATAGCAAAGTTACTTTTTGGTGGTGGGGATAGGTGTTTTTTATTTAGATTAGAATTTCAAAAAGGGGTTGAGACCGAAGGAGGTCGTGCGTAGGTGGTGAGAGAGGATGGCAACGAAGTGGATAGAAAGAAAGAAAACAACTTTTTAATAGATATTTCGATGTATGGTAAACGCCAAGTGATGTTTGTTTTATAACGATGCCAAATATCCAGTTTAGAATGTCCAGTTTTAGTACCAGAATCCTTGACATGTTGTTGTTTACCTTGCCCCGATTGGTTACTTTCTAAGGCTCGGCTGCGGTGGGAGACGAGAGGTCATTGGGTAAAGAAACGATTACGAGCGCGAGAGAGAAGATAAACGTTTATTTGTAAGGAGTGTCAGGTGCCAACTGTCGCCATATTAGTACTATACCACACCTGGGTCTCTCTCGTGATTACAATACCGATGGATGGTGGTGCTTGTTTGGCCCACTTTACGATTTTTCCATTCATATAAATTTCTTGTCTTTTTACTACTCTGCGAAATCGTGTGATGAATTAAAGTTGCTCGTTACACGTCCGCGTTTGGAATCATTTCTGTTTGACAATGTGCTAAAAGAACACTGAAACTGTCGTTACATCGACTTGATCGAAATAGAACTTTGATTCGCGAGCTCATGTCACGTGAGAATGTTACACTTAACACACGTCTCTACAATACAATACAATACAATGTATAGCAATTTTAAAAAATTACGCAATTATTTCTGTTTGACGATGTTAAAAAATCCACTGAAACTGTCATTATGTTGACAAAACTTGAAATAGAACTTCGAACGTGAGCTCACAATGTCATGTTGGGATGTTATACTTACACCCCTACAATACAGTACATACGAGTCAGAATTAGTTCGGACCACCACGACATTATTATAGAAAAATAATGTCGCGATAAACGTTGGAAATTATTTTTGTGTCTGTTTATTAACTTTTTTCAATGACATCGGAATTACAATGTGAAGCTATTTTGCATGGAAATAAACGGAAATGTCCACGTGCAAGTGAATCTTGCCATATCGAGTTAGGTCCGAGTCATAACTCGTGCCAGACCCGAAATGGCATTCCAACATCCACCTGGCGAAATGTATCATTATTTATCATAATTGTTTTTAATTTAAAATTAAAGAAAAACATTTTTAAAGGAAACAGGAGAGAGAGAGAGAAAATATATGATGTTGGTTTGTCGTTAGCCGGTTTTTGCTTGGGTTGGGGTGAGAATGAGAACGGAATGATGTTTAGGTGTGTGTCTGTGCTGATATACAGGGTGATTCAACACATACATTTCCTGAAGTGTTACTGTACATACCACAACACCATGAATTCTATTTTCCATATGATATGTAGGAAAATAATATATGAAAATTTTAGAACAAATGGTTTGTAAAAAAAATATACGAACAAATGACTTTTGAAATTATTAATTTAATAAACATGTTGTTATTTTACTAAGTAATCATTGTTTAATTTTAAAAACCATGTAAACACGATCATCATTTTTTATGTGTAAAACGCTAATTTCACATGGCACTAAAACAACATTGGAAAAACATTACTATAATCATGGAGATAGAAGGTAAGTTTACTTACCTTACTCACCTTTTATCTCTATGCTGTCATTTGTTTTTTAAAAATCATTAAATATGGTAACTAGTACAATAAATGGATTAGCATAATGAAAGTAAATGAAAAAGCTTAATTCTGTAAAAAAAAAAGAAAAAAAGTGTTAACAAAAAACATTTTGGAGATTTGTTAAGTTTAAGCTTTGAGCAACCCTGTAGATTATCCGAATATGGTGTTTTAAGTTTAAATTAAAAAAAAAGAGTTGAACGGACCCGATGCCCTCTCGTGCTGTTCAGGAAGTGTTGCCTTTTAGCATAGCCAGTCTTGTTCGTCTCCTCCTCCTTTTCGTTGATGAAGTTGTGTCTGTCTGTCCGATGGACCAGGCTATAACTCGACGACACTTAGCCATGACAGGGGTTGGCTGATGCCAAAACTCCAGGGTTTCGGTGAAGAATGACGACGACCCACGACCCTGCCACCCGATAGGCAAATAGGGCGCCAGCCATTTTCCTTATATTTTTTTGCACTTCCCCCTGCTGCTACTGTCATCACTCAAACGGGCTGTGCCCATCGTGACCCTTCCCTGACCCTTCGACGGCAGGACCCCAGCGGTAGGCTACTCGAGGTGCACGTGCCGGGGTCTTCTTCTTCTTCTTCTTCTTCGCGTCTTGTATGGCGTCGCGGGACGACACTTGGTAGGTTAGCTAGGGTTCGTCCTTCTCTAACAACGATCGACATGATGGCTATTCGGACACGTTTCTCCTCACCCGTGAAGTCTCTTTTTATTATTATTATTATTCTTTTTTTTCTTTTTCCTTCTTCGTCCAAAAAGGGTGGGGAAATATTAGAATTCGTGGAGAGTCGCGTTGCCCACTCCTTTTTTTGGGGGACCCCAGTAGTGTCTTTTAGCGCAGAAACAAGCTTACTCATTTTAAACAGTTGTCTCCGTCTTTGTGTCGATGTCAAATGTTGACCCTCTGTGAATGTCTCGTGAAAACGGACGGTCTCTGGATCTTAGTATCACGAATCGTGCTTCACGTTCGATGGAACAGTTTTTTCCGTTATCGATAATCTACACACGATACATTCGAATTTGCGAATTAAGGATTCACAGCGTGACTATAACCTGTTACAGGTACATCAGAGAGCATATACAAGATAAAACAATGTATAGGCAAAAGTATATAAAGCGACAAGTTACACATCACAAGATAACCATAAAATAATGTAAATTATGATGATGAAAAAAGTGAAAAACAATCGAATTAAATTTCAATTTAATCATGGACATTTCTAATGTCTATGATTCAACTACCGTATATTAATGAAAATACGCGTGTAAGTAAATCTGGGACATTTTTTTCCATTTTTTGGAAACACAGCCTGTATGCGGAAGTATAATTTTTTGTGCATGTAAGGAATAAAAGCCTAATTCGGAAACTTATTTATAAGAGTATTAAGAAGGGGTTCCTAAACAAAGAGTTTGACAACCGCTACTGTACTGTAATCCGAGATTATACCTGTAGCAGTGCAGTAGGCTACTGATGTTGACATGCAACGAAGGTTTGCTTTGCCTGCATTTCATTACAGTCGTGCAGAAAAGCCGAGCCTCTTATCAGCTTGGTTAAACGTCTGTTTCTATAGTGCACTGGTATGCTATTCCTGCATGATAAAAGTTGTAGTAAATTTTTATTATTCAGCGTACAATGATGAAAAACAGACATTTTATAAAGAAATTTGTGTTGTAAATGACATTTTGAACAAATTTGTTTTTCAAAGACGAACCTTTATTAAAACAGTAGAGAATTATTTTTATTTCACACTTTGAAATTACGACGTCAAGTTGTACCCGCAGTCGTTTATTGCATTAATCATTATTCATCAAGTTGTACGTATCATTAAGATAACTTATTATAAATTTCACCTGAAAATGACATCGGTTTGATGGAAATAATAATTCTATGCACGTGTATCATTTTTATTTCTCGAACAAGCTTTTAAGGACTAAGTATATAGTATTTGTGATATACAGTGGAACCTTGTATTACGAGTGTTTTGAAAGACGAGCAAAATTTTTTTAATACATTTTAACTTGCTAAACGAGCGTTGTCTTGATATACGAGTAGTATGTACTGAGTAGTATAGTAGCCTATACTGTATGTACTGTACTCTTGTCTGCAGAGTGTCGCGTGATTAGTAGTGATTAGCAGAGTGAAAGTCATCCTACCCAATAACCCTCCTCTTTTTTTCCTCTCTCTCATCTAGATTACATTTAATTACGGTAATACTGTATACTGTACTATATTCTATATTATATTATACTTTACATTTAAATTTTGTATGTACTATACTGGTAATAAATATATAAAAGGGTTACTTTTTATTACATTATATTTATAAGAATATGTTTGGGTTGTGGAACGAATCATCTGAATTTCCATTATTTCATATTGGAATATTCGCTTTGCTATACGAGTTTTTTTGGATTACGAGCACGCTTCCGGAACGGATTGTGCTCGTAATACAAGGTTCCACTGTAATATTGATATGGAAGTACAGTATATTGATTTTTTTTTTATACTTTTATTTTGCAGGTAAAATGTATGCCGTATTGAACAGAAGAAATGGGCGCGTTTCATCGAGTGATCTCCAAGAAGGATCGCAGATTTTCAACATTGTGGCCACTTTGCCAGTCATCGAAAGTTTTGATTTTGCTACGGAAATACGCAAACAAACCAGCGGAATGGCCTTGCCTCAGCTTATTTTCAGCCACTGGGAGGTAATTGAATATCCAATCACTACTTTTTTTCAATACAGTACATTCTTTGTGTTCTAAACACCGTACAGTGAGGAAGAAAAAGAAAAAAAATTACATTGACGAATGATATGTACATAATTGTATATATTCCCGGAAACTTTTAAGATGATCCCTCTTCAGTCTTATCTCGAGTTATCTCAAACTTCTTTTTTAGTAGCTAATTTTTTTTTATTCAACTAGCAGTAGCAGTTGAGCGATAAATCGTTAGCAAACACCTACGCTTCCCTGTCGTGACTGCGTTTCATGAACGGCCTATATAGTTATTTTTTTTTCCATCTCAGTAGTTGTTGTTGTTGTTGTTGTTATTGTTGTTGCTCATTTACATGCGCGTCATGTGGTTTTTCCACTCGAATGGATGAATGAATGGGTGAATGAATGGCGTGAATGAAGACGACGACTGGCGAGTCGAGCAGGTGCGTACACAGACGCAGGTGCTGCTTCCTCGCGGCCATGATACTATTAACATAAAATTAAGTGAGAGAGACCCTACCCATTTTGACACCCCCATTTAAGCCTCCAAAATCCTTCGACGACGAGTGTCATGTGCTCTCTAGTAAAGGAACAACTCACACCCACGCTTTCGTTGTTGTTTGCGATGATTGATAAATATACAAAGTTCAGTTTTCTTTTTTAAAGTTTTATTTATGAATTATGGTATAATGATGAATATCGATCCTTTTTGTAAGAAAATATTTGAGTTATTTGTATCAGTTATGATGCTGATTAGAGACTAGAATATTCATGATATTTTGTAAGTCTAATGTACACAAGTGTTGTATTTGAAACGAAATGTTTCAAATTAAAGCTAGAGAAAATGCATGTGTGTTAAATCTTATATTTTAAATGCTGCATTTATTTAGGAAATTTTAGGAACAGCTTGACGTTGACGTTCTGAATGTAAAGGTTAAAACTTTAATGTTTCATAGCTGCTGTTAATTTCTTAATTACTGCATATGTCTAGTACACTATCATTATCAGAACGTGCACACGTTTTTTATCGTTGAAATTATTTGACGTCAAACCACGCGAGAAACACACGCAGTATTTTTTTCTTCTAATTTATTTAATAATGACGTTTGGTTAGATCACTTGATATTTGTGTTAATTACCTTTGGAAACAAATGTCCAAAGGCTCGCAAACTCGTCTTGTGATGTTTCGACGAATGAGACCCGAGAATCTTATTAAGCGAATGCTATGAAACTGTCTTGGGGAAAATGTTCAACACACGACGAATCATCATAGACTGCAATTCAGACAATAATAAATATGCATTGAGCCAATATTAAAACAATTTTAGACGATTCTGTGTTCATATATACATGTGTTTATCTATGTATATTTAGGGTGGTTCTTGAAAAATAAAAGTTGTAAATCTGTCCGTCTTGCCCATTAAATTGCTATGAAGAAAACTGTTGCCAAACTAGCTGTACGCCCGTCAACAATGACGGGTTACCTATTTCATTCTAGTTCGAGTCTATTTTCCAGCATTTCATTATTGTATTTCTATTTTTTTTTAGTAACTAGTTGCTTACAGCAAAGAGTGGAATGACACAACCGAGTTTGCTACGACTTTACTGCGATTATTTTCATCTGCAACCCACCAATGGTGACGTTTATCTCAGCTGCAACCGTGAAAAACAACGCCATGCTATTGGTGAGGTTGTATCAAAATCGTAATGAAATCGCAGTAAAAGTTGATCATTATATTCAAACACGCACAGAACTGGAAAATTATAATTAGGATAACGTTTTATATTAATGAGATGCTGGAATGTAATCTACTTGAACGAAACTGTGTTGTCAGGCAACATGAGCTATAACGTTTTCGTCATTGTTGACGAGAATACAGCTAGTTTGGCAATAGTTTTCTTCATAGCTATGTAATAGGCAAACTTCAAGGCTCGAGGGTCACCTCTAAATATTTGTTGATTGCAATGGTTTTATTGCAATCAATCAATCAATCGATCAATTTTTGGTAGTCTTTTTTTCCACAAATGAAACAAATTTAAGGGGTGAGACGGACAGATTTACAGTTTTTACTTTTTGAGAACCACCCTAGATGTATGTATATTTAAACCTTATGTAATGTACGTTGTAGATATGGACAAACAAACACAACGCTATACTGCATACAGGTACACTTATACTTGTATATCACAAATAAAATGTAAGTACTTTTAAATATCTAATTCGTTGCTCGAAGCGTGGAGATTCATTGAGAATTCTGAAATGAGAAAAAAAAAAGGCTATTATCTCTTTTTTTTTGTGCCCTGGATGCCCAAGTGGAGACCCTTATTATTATTTGTCCCACCTCTTTTCGTGTTGCTGTCAGAAGGCTAAGTTGTTTATCTTGGCATTAGCCTTGCCATTCTGAACCATCAACAGGTTGAAAGATGCTGATGGAAGATAAATTATGCAACTTTTTTTTCTTCTCCTTTTTATCTTTCAATGATTCGCCAGTGGCTGGGAAGTCATTTAACATTCTCTAGATCATCTTTAAGGAGGATGGGCATTTATTGTGTTAGTTCCCCATTTCATTGCCCTCTTCAGTAGTAAATGGATGACGAATAAAAATCTGTTATTTTTTTCGAAGCTTCGTCGTGAATATCAAAAACACTGTTTAAAATGCGGTGAGGAAATGTGTGATAACGCAAGAGATTTAGTGTCAACCAATTGCGTAATTGATGCATCTCTCCAACGTCATCACTGAAAGAAATTTTTAACTTTCTTGTAAAAAAAAAATAATTTCGAGTTAGGTTTAATGATGGTGTAATTTGAATCAGTTATTCGGAATTGCGGTTTAGCCACGAGGTTCAGCTTTTATCTGTATATAGTTAGGTTTTTTTGGGCTTCCTGGGTAGTATCAGCAGGTTATCGATATGTACTGGTAATGCATTACACATTTCCCCTTTCTGAATGATATCGTTAATTTACTTGACTGATATTACGCAGGAAACAGAAGGGGTTGTGTGAATTTGAGAAATAAAAACGTTTGTTTCTAGTTAGTGATTCCGAGAAACTTGTTCCATTTACAGATCAATTGTTCGAAGAAATTTATAGGTTAAACGGCTGCTGTATTTACTGTAGTGCTCTCGTTACTACTTGTATAAAGTAAACTATAATTGTGTATATATATTCTGTTACATAATGCAGTATCCGACAGTTTTTTTTTGATATTTTTTATTCATTTAGTACTGGTATTAAATTTTTCGCACACCCTGTATAGTAAACATATTCTTACAAATACAGATTTCTAAGAATATTTTACACCGTTTTATTTCGATGCACGACCTAAACACGATTAAGGAATATTTATTATTTTTAATTATTTTAAATGTGCAAGTGTTAGAGTTGACACATTATTTGTTTAATTTATATGTGACAAAAGGGTTGTAACGTTTGAGACATTTTATTATTTTATTTTTTTTAACTGCTAGCTTTTTTTGTTAGAAATGTCGGCAACGTTTAGAATTCAGGCATTCTATACAATGCATAGCCTCTTTTAGAAAAGAATCAAATAATATGTTGTATAGAAGAACTGTTAGGCTAGTTAACAACATTTTCTCTAAAAAAAAACACAAACAACAACTATGCTTAAACTATTGCATAACGAAATTATTCCAATGCTAATTCCATACATTGCCTAAACCAGACTTGGCAATGTATAGAAAGCTTGGCATTCTATAATATGCCTGGATACTATGCATTACCGGTAACACATACGGTAGTTTGATTTTGTACAAAAATTATTGAAACAGAGAAAAAATTTGACATTATTTCTTGTTTCACAATCTTTTAAAATCGGGATCTAGTAACTGGAGTTAATTTTATGACTCGTTGTAGACTAGATGACAGAATATATAGGGTGTCTCAGCTAAGGCTTACCAATTTTATACTCGAAAAGCTAATATAATGAAAATTCTGAGTTTTGGATATAATAGCATCTGGAGGGGTGGGGTCTTTCGAATGATGCTATTTTTTCATTGACCTTGAAATTAATTTTCAAAAACTAGCATCGTTGAATTTTAAACAATGTGTCAGTAGGTATCAAGTCATATTTAGAAAGTTGTAGCCACGACCTCATTTAGTCTTTTATTGCTAACGATCCAACCGATATAAAAATGTATTCAACAATAAACAGGAAAATCCTCTCCGCCCCAACAATAGCTTCTCTGCAGGTCGCCCATGCTATTCAGTGGAGTATTTTAGTTGGTGAGGGTGAATTTAAATAGTAACATGACAACTGTTGTTATGCATCTTTAAATTCTTATTTAAATTAACCCCGCACCAACGGAAATACTCAACTGAATGGCATGGGTGACTTGCAGAGAAGCTGTTGTGAGAAGTATATACAGGGGACACCCTGTATATTCTTTTATGTTGTTTTGCTGATATAAATTGCAAGTTTTAGCAATTTTATTTACTCTAAAGCCTATTTTACACAAAAAAATTTCAATAAAAGTCTATATATTCCAACTGTTTTTCGTGCTTGCGGTCAAACAACGAAACACAAACAAAAACACTGAAACTTGCTCGGATATGTGTATGACGTCAGAAAAACAGTTGGAATCAATGGAATTTATATTGAAAAAGTTTGACGTGTACAATGGGCTTAGTACCGGTATATTGAAAGTACAGTGTTGAAGAGAATCTCTGCACGTACCTCACTTAACGACCTACCCGTTTAGCGACCGCTCGGACCAGCTCTCCAGCTATATGTATATAAGAACTCGTTTATCGACCAATTCGCTTAACGACCTAATCGTAGAAACGGAATCCGGTCGTTAAGTGAGGAGAGTCTGTATACTGGTATACGGGGTGGGGTCATGATCCCCTCCAAAGCTGCCAGATAAATATGACCCAACGTAAAAATATTTGATAAAATTCGGAAAATGTTTTCAAATTCAATCAAAAAAGTGGAATTTATTTTTGTAATTTATTTTTAAATATAAATGGTCTTTATATGTCTCGATAAAAGATGTGTTTATATTAATTGAAAGGCCTGGTGTAAAAGGGTGCTAAGTAACATTTTTGTCAAAAATGACCTGGAAACATTTTCAAGTTTGTGTTAGATGCAAATTGTACCTTCCTGACCCATAATTTTAGAAAAATAACAATATACAGTATGTAAATATATTAATGCAAGAAGTGTGAAGTATCCCATAGACAGCAAGACAAGTTCAGATCTTTAAACGCGTGTTCCTCAAAATTGCAAAAATGTTACTTAACACCCTTTTACACCAGACCTTTCAATTTATGTATCGGTAATTCCTTATTTCTTTTATGTGGTGTTGGTGTGTGTATGGATTCCCTCCAAACTGGAGGTCGCGCATGACAAAGATGATAGCACAAGCTGTTCTCGTAGTCTGTGATAGTTTTCTTTATACGTGGCGAATGATTTATGGAACCTAGTAAAGCACATTCTTTCTGTTTAACAGACTGTGGACGTGGATCCATTCTGGGTACCAAGCACCGAAGAAGAAATTGCTCATTTTGGGGAAAAAGCTGATTCGGAGAACCGAGCTCTACGTTACATGAATATGGTTCGTCGTAGAAAAGGACTTGCCGTGGACGAAAAAATTGTTGAACATGCTGAGAAACAAAGAACACTGACAAGAAACAAATAGATCAAGGGTAACGACGACAAAAGTATGTCCTGTAATATATACGGTATACAGAGAATAAACATTCTCTGCATAAGACCAGATGAGTTTGTTGTGACAGTGCAATTTTTGTGTACAGAAATATTTTTGTTGCATTTACTGTTTTTTTGGCAAATAATACCAATCACGAACAATGGTGCTCATTTTATTTATGGTTGATAATTCTTTGGGTTTAATTTTTGCAATGGAAAAGACACCTTTTATTTTAAATATTTATTTCAGCAGTTATTTTCATTCCTGGAAATCTGTACTGTGTTTTCTGTGTATTCAGAAGAAGGGTGAAGATGAAAGGGCTTGGAACCAATGGATCTTAAAATAACTCCAGTCTTGTCAACAACGAAATTGTTCGCATTTTAAATGAAGCTTGCTTGTAGAAAAACCATAGGGACAATGTCATGGATGATTACTTAAATTTCATTTTTATTAGGCAAGAAAAGGTTGACACGTTATAGATTGTTTGCAAGATTTAGATGGTATTTTAATTATTTTTGTTACTTGAACCCCAAATGCAGTTATAGTATTGGGGAACTACAGTACATACTTCGAAACTAAGGGGACCAGACAGAGACAACATGTGGTTTCCATTTGTAAGGTTTCAAATTACGGGGTTGCTTTATTTTATTTTTTCCTCCTCTGGAATTTAGTCACCCCATTTTCCCCATATCCGCTCCGACTTTTGTCAATCAATCCAGTCAGTGCGGTTTTTCTTTGTTTCTTTAGTTTATGATTTCAGTTTTTCAGAACAAATTGACAAGGTGTGTTGTTTTTCCTAGAATATTTTTATTCTAGAAAAGCTTATGTAAACGGCGTTGTGACCGTATCATGTCCTTTGTCAAAGGGGCGATATTTTACTTTGACAGCACTTGCTGACATGACAGCAAAAAATCAACAACGATATATCGGCTCCGATATTATCGTTTCCTATCTGTTGCGCGCTTTTCTGGCACAGTTTTTGGTTCGGATGGTGAGCTTTTTTCAGCGGCTCAGGACCAGATCAATTAATTTTATTTTCATTTGTATTTTTTTTTACTGTATT
The DNA here is from genome assembly GCA_034695005.1 of Cryptops parisi. Taxonomy (NCBI): domain Eukaryota; kingdom Metazoa; phylum Arthropoda; class Chilopoda; order Scolopendromorpha; family Cryptopidae; genus Cryptops; species Cryptops parisi. Next base: position 18,430 of record JAQIWH010001053.1, on the reverse strand, counting down.
TTATTTTTTGCGAATGTGTTGTTTCTCCACGGAGAATTTATTCAATATTCATATTCGCAGAAGAACGATATAGAAGGCAGTTAAAATATTGTAGTACATATAATAGTACATTGTGTACTAGTGACGGATAAGGATTTAGAACCGAATTCTGGGGGGAGGGGCACCTGAAATTTTTTTGACGAATATGTCTAAAATATTGCAATTGTTTTCGTGGAAAATCAAACTCCAAATGAGTGTTTACTGGTTTTTTTTTTTTCATGAAAACGTCCATACAGCATTAAACTCGTCAATGAACTAAACATGTTGGGGGGGGGGGTAACCCTCCCCCTAAACCTCACCGATAAATCTGCTAGTGAGGTACTCCAGGTATTGTGATGATGATCGTCACAACCACTCTGTGTTTGTTCCCAATGAATTTTCACAAAAGTAGTGAAAGTAGTGAATTTTCACAAAAGTAGTGAAAGAAGCGAATTTTAACAAAACCAGTGACTTGTATTAGCCTAAAATTACTTTGTTTTCTGCCTAACAGTAGAGTCTCACTAATCTCATTATTAATTGGATATAACCGTGATCAAGCCTTTATAAGGTGGAAGGAGGGCGAAACGTTGGTTAAAAAAATTATGTAACCACCCGGTCAGATACCTGGTATTTTTCTTGCCTTGGTTTTTCGTCATAATGTATTTGAGGATGGGGAAGTTCAAAGTTTGACACTTTCCAAGTTTGCATTTTTTTTCCATATATTACCAATTTTACTCTTGTGTCGTTTTGATGATGACGTCATACGAAGACGAGAAAAAAATCTTGTTTCGATGGGCTGCAAGTAGCCTCGTTTCTTGACAGCGCGTCAGTTGGCCGACGATGCATCGATACTATCGTCTTGTGTCTGCTGGCTGCTCGCTTCGGTCGCTCTTCGGCGGCTTGTCGCTGCCGCCATGAAGCAAAGGTCAAAGGAAGAGCAGCGCCTAATAACAACTAAGAAAAGGAAACCGCCAACCTTTCCGTAAAGGTAGTCTTTGATTGGAAATGCATTACCGTCGAACTTCTTATCGGTGTTTATTACCGATCCGATGGAAGTCGGGGTGTGCCATTCTTCTCTGTCGTCTTTGGTGGAGGAGGACTGTCCAATGTGGTGCTGCTGCTGCTGCTGTCGCTGCCAGCGGACGACGCCAAGAGGAGCCCAAAAGGAGACCTACGTTCTTGTTGCCTTCATCCCCAATCCTAATTTCAAACTTTTTCACGTTGTCGCTCCTTAAATAATAATAATAATAATAATACCCTGGCTCGGTGTTTGGCTAGGTGGTGTCAAGTGAGCTAAGAGAGAAGAAAAAAAAATGAGACTGCGAAGAGTTCTTCACAGGCATAACCATTGGCTTGGCGTCCTCGTGGGCTTCTTGCTGGGACTGTTTGTCACTTCCAAAATTCGACTGTACTTCGTTTCCACCAAGATCATGTCCCCATTCTCCTGCATCGCGATGAACCAGCGACGCATCTTTCCGGTGCCTATAGTGGACGATGTCGATGCGTTTGAAGATCCCGTCGTTGAAATCGATACATCACAAGGCAAAGATCTCATTTTCGTTGGCGTGATGACAGCTCAAAAGTACCTGGACACGAGGGCTCTGGCAGTGTACGAAACGTGGGCTACCACCTTGCCGGGCAAAGTGGCGTTCTTTTCGAGCGAAACGTCGAGCTCCAGTCATGACATTCCTTTGGTTCGCCTGAAAGGTGTAGACGACAGCTATCCGCCACAGAAGAAATCATTCCTCATGTTGAAGTACATCCACGATAACTACCTAGACAAATTCGAATGGTTCATGCGAGCTGACGACGACGTTTACATTCGTGGCGACAAGTTGGAAAGGTTCTTGCGGTCCATCAACAGCAGTCGGCCGCACTTCATCGGCCAAGCGGGAATGGGAAACAAAGAGGAGTTTGGGCAGCTAGCGCTTGAAGAAGGAGAAAACTTTTGCATGGGTGGTCCAGGCATGATTTTCAGTCGCGAAACACTAAGAAGGGTTGTCCCTCACATTCAGTATTGTCTGAATCACCTGTATTCCACCCACGAAGACGTGGAAGTCGGCCGATGCGTGCGGAAGTTTGCAGGAGTTCCATGTACTTGGTCATATGAAGTAAGTTGCACGGGTGGACCATGCGTTAACCGATAGTGGTCAAGTTTCATAATCGTAATTTCATTTTTTGAAACTGTATAGTTAAGGTGTAGTGAAGTAAGTGTACTGAAATTACAAGAAACTTGTGTGTGTAATGTAGTTGTAGACAATTAATTGCTTTTAATACTTAATCGTTGCCACTTTAAATATGCGGACCATTAGGTTGAACATTAGTATTTAACACCATCAGTGTGTCACAAAAGGCCAACCAACCTATAGGATTGCCGAAATCACATCACACGACACACTTCGGTGGTGCTAATCACCAATGTTCATTGTTGTAAGTACGCAGCCTTGGTGATTTTATGTGGAACGTCTAACTCGGTAATCTTGGAACTGTTACAGTGGCTCAGTAATATCCAGAGTTTCAATGACGCCTGGTTATGTCAAAACAAGTACAGTACATTAAGAAACTGCTGTACAATTTCCGCAAATGGTGGTTTTAAATGATGTCCATGGCCATTATGTTTGGCACTTGTCCTACTCTTTCAGTAGTTTTTGGCATGATTCACACTATGTTGTGTTGCACAATTCTATTTTCATGTTGTTTTTCAAGCTTAGCTCTTATTTCATATGACAAATGATACCTGTACTGTAGTGTAAACACATGCATTATAATGCTTTTATATGCATTTATCCAATGAAAAAAGTGGAAACTACATTGCTGCTCTTTGAGTAAGGGGTTTGGAACGTGACCTTCTGTATGAACAAATTCGTTAAAATTAACGACCAGTAGTTTACGTTAACATATATACTTACCCAGATCCGTGTATCTACAAAAACAAAAATATGTAGAATGAAACAGTTTTCCACATTATGTTCACCATCTGTGAAGGCTGTTTTTCCAAGCATGTTTGTAGATGTAAGTGGCGTGATTGTTGTAGAAGCGTGTAATTATTAAAAATGGTGACTCGAGAGAAAGCTCAATGTGTTGCGTGAGCGTGGCATATCGAATGGAAATGAAGCACACAGATACAACAAGTACCATGCTTGTGTAGTATGCCTACTTGGTGGATATCATCCATACCTCATTCTAAAACGTATTTGCACCTCTATGCCTGATTTTGACTTTATATACCATGCAATGCATTGATATTTCTCATGCGACCATTTTTAATAATTACTCCTTTCTACGAGACACACTCCACCTACATGTGCAAACATCTGCAGAAAAACAACTTTCACAGATGGTGAACATAATGTGGAAAAGTGTTTCATTCTGCCTGTCGTCGTTTTTGTATTATTAAGAAGGAAAGGTAATTTAGGTACACCCTGTATAGTGTGCGTTACCATACCAGCACGAACCTGGTGACCCATGAAGCTCACCACAACATGAATGTAAACAAAGACGAGTATAAAAGAGGATCCCAAATCAGAATGTTTTTGAAATTCATTCATCATTGAAGTGTCATCACGAGTTAACTTCTAGACCTGTCAATGTGTACTTAGTTACATTTATAAATTAGTGAAATCACTTTAAAAAATTTAGTGACGACAATGTCACCAAATTTTCATCAATCTGGAATAGCCTATCGCAATGTTGCTAAATTTAAGTAATGGACTCAAGGACTTTCTTGATAATTGTTTCAATTCTCCTTTCTGATAGTTAGTGATGATTGATTTAATCACATGTACTGTAGAATTTGATTTCCAGAACCACAATTTTGATTTTTGATTAAAGAAGATTGAAGAGTAATTTTTGATTTACAGATGCAGAACATTTTCTATCACAACTCGAGCGGTTACGAAGCCTTCACAGGGAATCTGAGGAATAAGGAAGTGCATCGAGCAGTTACCTTGCATCCTGTCAAACATCATCAGCACCTCTATCGCCTTCATAATTATATGCAAGCCTTGAGAATACAAGAACTGGAGCATAAGATTTTACTGCTTATGCGAGACATTCGTGACGTATCGCTATTATATCCCAACGTGCCAAAGATTACACCCAATTTACACAATTTTTCTGACGTTTTAGGCAAAGGGCCATGTTTGAACAAATTTACACCCAAAGATCATTCAGAAGTTATTTTGTGGGAATTTTTTACCAAAGTTATTTTTTCAGTGGGTAATTCCAATCCCAAACGACGCATAGAAACACCTATGAAAGCAGCTCTGGACGATATCGTGACGCAAACCATGGAAATGATCAACAAGTTTTCGCAGCAAAGAGGGAGGACCATCGACTTTAAAGAAATCCTTTACGGCTACCGAAGAGTCGTCCCCACGTACGGTGTCGACTACATCTTGGACATGTTACTTGTCTACAAAAAGTATCGCGGGCGCAAAATGACGATTCCCGTTCGCCGCCACGCTTATCTTCAACAGACCTTTACCCAGTTGCAAGTGCGGGAGATTTACAGCGGTATGGAAGAGGAAGAGGAGGAGGAGGAGTATTCCGTGACCGACGACCTGTCTTCCTCGGATCCTACGGAAATGTTAGATTATGCACCCAAGATAAGGTACAAAGAAACCATTCATTTCATTCTGCCGCTGTCGGATCGCTTTCCCACATTCGAACGGTTCATGAAAAACTTCCAAGAGGTGTGTTTACAGAACGATGAAAACGTGAAATTGATAGTTGTGTTATTTCGGACTTCCAACGAATCGCAGTTTTACAGTTCGTTGGAGCTGATGGAGAAATTCCAAAAGAGGTATACGCAGTACGAGTTGAGACACGTTGTTGTGAATAGTCCGTTCAACCGGGCATTGGCTCTGCAGACGGGAGCCGCGCAGGTTCCGTCGGACAGTCTTCTGTTCTTCGTCGACGTTGATATTTATTTCACACGACCAGTTTTGAAACGGTTGATATTCAACACCGTACAGGGTATGCAAGTTTATTATCCAATCGTTTATAGCCAGTACGATCCCGAGGTGGTTTACGGTGATGTTCCTATAGTTTCCGATAACATTGTTATAGATGAGGATTCGGGTTATTGGCGTCAGTATGGATTTGGAATCGCATCCATTTTCAAAAGTGACCTCGTTGCTGTTGGTGGTTACGACACTAGCATCGAAGGTTGGGGAAGGGAAGACGTTGATTTTTACGAAAGGCTATTGCAGAGTAATTTGACAATTTTCCGTGCGCCAGATCCGGGACTCGTTCATATATTTCATAGGATAGTGTGTGACAAAAATCTTGTTGAAGACCAATTTGCCATGTGCATGGGGACGCGTGCAAACAGTTACGGCGGACAACGCAAGCTCGCGGAGATCGTTTATAAAAAATTTCTTAAAGCTGATGGTTCTTTAAATTTATGACAAAGACATACTGTTTAAAATTACAAAAGTTGAACACGAAATGGAATTGACACAAGTTTAGCCTTTTTTGCATGCTACCTCAATTTTGGTGTGGTGCTGCTGTCTAGTTGAGAACGAATTATTGTGATACTAACTCATATCTTGTGATTGTTAATACCGGTTTTTTTTTCATCATTTATATCACTGTTAATAAGATTTTTACAAAGTTGTGAGAAAAAAAAATTGTATTTACATCTAGGAATACACGCATTTTGTATTTTCCTAGGGACAAATTTACCAATGACCAATGAAATTCTTTTCACGAAAAACGAGCTTTCCAGAATTTTGTAAAATTGTGTCGTCAAGTCTATTAAGTTAAAATATCACATGCAATTTTTGATGTGGCGATTAGAGCAATTTTTGAACCCATATAACGTCAGCTGCTTGCCAAACTAGTCATGTGGCAGTTGAAATTGCAACCTGGGCGGTTTTGGAAACTACAGGGTGTCCCAAATCTCCCATAATCAGTTTTTCATAGAATCGGGAGAAACAAAGAAAAATTTATGCCATGAATGGAGAGACTTTGAGACACCCTGTAGTTTGACAAGAAGCTGTTGGGCGCAAATAGCTTGACTTGCGACACCAAAAATTGTGAAGGGGACCTTTAGGATTTACCCGCAATAATTAGCTGAAGTCAAGTCATTAACGGTTCTTTCGTGTTTATTGAAGGGCCTGGTGTAAAACGATGTTAAGAAACATTTTTACGATTTCAAGGAAAACGAATTTAAAAATTTGAATTTGCCTCTATTTCAAACTTTTTGCACTATATCTTTACACATGTTTTCCTCAATATTATGCGTTGGGAAAATAGAATTGCACCAAACACATTAAAAAAAGCTTTTAGGACATTTTAACAAAAATATTACTCACCCTTTTACACCAAGCCTTTCAATTAGTTCATACAAAATTTTTCTACATTTGAAATGTTTTGCAATCGATCGTCTTGGCATAAAATCTCATGACCCACGCGACTTTAGGTATGGCAACTTGAACAATTTATTACAACTTCTTAACCTATTTCCATTTGATGGAGCTGCTGTCAATGATTCCCAAATTGTTCAACTTGCCACACCAAAAAATTGCTTGTGTTAGGCAGCCTTAAGACCCTACTAAATGTCATGGGTCAAGCCAGTATGATCCAAGGTTCACACAATTTAACCTTTGTGAACCATGAGTGTAAAAGCAGGTATACAAAAACTAGTAAACTGGTTTGATGTTGTTGATGACTAAAAATATTTCAAACATCTAGTTAAAATCTCTGTAAAATGCAAACTGCTGCCTTTTTATACAAAACTTGTAACATTATTTTGTGTGCCAAGGATAAGGTTTCTGAAACTCGATATGAAGGTTTGTTTTTACAGCTATAGTCTAGTAGGCCAGATAACTAATTGGTAACACGGCACAAGGACATTTCACTGCAGTTTTAATTTTTCACTTTCTTATACAGCCAATTTTTTTTAAAACCCCTTTATAATATTCACTTGCATGAATATTGGTTTTTTGTTCTTTCTTTAAATAGCTGTAGAGTTTGTCACCTGTTGCAGTCACTCGATGTTTAAGAAAACGTTGCCGAGCTTTAATTCGGCATTCGACACTGCACTAAAAACGTTAGCGGGGTGAATGGCTGCTCGAAGCAAGACTCACTCCGTCACCAAAGATAAGTTCGAGCGCTGCATGAATATCGCCACCTGTCATTTCCAAAGCTCTGAGACTGACAGCGTCGTTGCTGATTCCCATATCTCGCAATTGCTGGAGTTGAGCCTGAAAAGATCCGACACTCTTGAGTACGAGAACCAAATATTTGGATTGTGAGTTTTAAAAAACTTTTCCTTATTTATAACACGTTTGTGTTATATGTTAAGGTATTTTTGGCAAATTAAGTGAATGATTAAAAAGTTTTTTGTCAAATGTTTGGAGTTATGAATAATGGACAACCTGTGTCGCAGCGCTCATGGCTTGTTGAACTGCTTGACTGAACAGCTCGGGTGAGATCATGGAAGAAGAATCCATGGATTCCTGAGGTTGGACATTAGGTAGGGAGCCTCCCGACGTCACTGCAGCAAGCGCTGAAGCCAGCTGGGCCTGAGTGATTGCTGGGAAAGCCATTTCGTCCGTCGGTAAGCTTGCGTTTTCATTCGACTGGAACATCATTCCCAACTTTACATTATTCAACTCGTTGCAACGCAAATGTTTTAGGGTGGAAATTGACATACATGTTCAGATTGGTCCAAACTGTCATCGTCGTCATCAGATAATCCATCCCACGGATAAAGATAAGCTGAAGCCAGCATGTGAGCGGCTGACCCAGAAGTGCCACCACTGCTGCTGTCTTCGTGAACTGCGGCAGTGATGTGGTTGAGAGCTTCGGCAAGTGCAGGATGAGCCTCTACGACACTAAATAGAATTGATCTTTAATCCAAACGTTCAAATTTGAGAGTTTAAATCTCGAAATAAAATTTTAACAGGTTACCGGCTAAAATTGTTCGCATCCATAAGGTGCAAGAGAAGATCTGGATCTTGCAGAATTGCTGTCGTGAAATGAAAAATACATTTAGATTGCAACTCTTTCATTTAAATACCTTCTAATGTTACTAATTCTATGCAAAAAAATATGTTAAAGAATATAACAGGGTAGGGCTGAATTGTTTCGACTAAATTATTTCGTTCAACTTCAAACTGGCCTTTTTTTTTTTTACATGAGGTACGACGGCACGTAAGCTATAGAATGTCATGTCAAGAATGTACTCTTAATTTTTTTTCTCCTAAATTTGAATTCCAAAAAATAGGGGATAGGAGATGACTGGAACTTTTTATCATTTTGTTGATAAACAAGTGCGATTTAACCACCTAATCATTTGCGCAAAAGAGTAATTTAGTAAACATACACTTCAAGTTGAAAAAAAAAGATGCAAATTTGAGGCCTTAGACCTATGGACTGGTGTACGTTTGTTAGTTTTTCCCCCAGATACCTTTTCTGTTTGGGTGGTTAAATCTCATTTGTCACCAAATTTAAGAATTCCAATTTTGTTCACATCAATTTATTTGTTGAAACAAAATCGTTCAATGTTTATTTAACAGCAAGCAATCCATAGGATTGAAAGAAAATAAATATAACAATAAAAAGACAAAATCGTGTTTCATAGATTATCACTGCAACTTTCATTCGTTTACATGATGTTGTAGCGATGATTTATGGACACCCTGTATATTTTCATTCCGATATAAAACATAATTCATGTTACAACAAGAAGTAATATTTCTTCTGTGTCAAGAAGAAATTCTTGTACGTGATAACAAAACAAATTTCACTTGATACAGTACCAATAGCTGTTGGATCCTCCGCTAACCCAGGAGTAGCTGCCACGATGTTTTCGAGCGTTTCTAATTTACTCAACTTTTGTAACTAGATTTTAACATAAATTAGAAACATTCAGACTCCATTTAATTAAACAAAAATACATTATCTTCACCACTGGCTTTTTTTTTCTTACCGTGTCTCGAAACGTTGGATTTAACATAGCTGTCCGCAAGGCTATCATGAGCTGTTGAATTTCTGTCGCTTCCAATTTAGCTTTAATTACAAAGGGTTTTTGTTAGTACACAAGACTTAATATAAAATATTGTTTGAGTAAACGAGTTCCCGATAAGATTCTATATTTTTTTTTATGTCCATGAACTTACTTTTTTGGGGAGGAGGAATAGGTTCAATGGCTTTCATAACATGAAGGGTAATACCAGGTTTCAGATTTTGACTTTCAATGGACTGCCCTTCTTTCAAACATTTGCCACCATAAATCACTTCTATGGGAAAGAAAAAATGAAACAAAACAAAGACCATATTTAAAAAATTGGGCAATTACTATCAGCATGTGCTTGCACAAGAACTTGAGATGTTGACATCCATATATAAACAAATAACATGAGAGCAGATACGAACCGATTTCAGTGGGAGACACAGAAAGCTGTTTGGCAATCTCATTCTTTAAAGCTCCCACGTTGTCCGAGACGTTGATATTTTCGATGACAAAACGCTTAGTGCTGTTCGAAAGGGGCAAATGATTTCGGATGACAAATTTCGCCATTGCTATTTTATTCGATCCTTTTCTGTCCGTTTTCTGTATACATTCGCAAGGCTCTGAAAGCAGCGCAACACGTAGTCGTATTGAACCAATCACAGTTCATGTTAGATGACGGCAAACATGCGTTGCATGTAAACTACCATTTTATTGGGTCTTAAAGTGATCACAACGCTGCCTCCAACGCTTAAAAATTGTTTGTTTTTTTTTTCTAGTGAAAAAATACTTTTTGATTAGACGACCCACCTCTCTATAGTGTTGCTACTTGATTATGGGTTTAATTTGCAGGTTAGATTAAAAAAAACAAAACACTCATACATTTGATACGTTTTTGTTCTGTTTTTCCTAACCTTATACCTGCAAAATAAACCCATAAGAAAAGTACTAGGGTAAAACATACTTGATTAAAATGCATTTACGTTTATTATTTAATTTGTTTTTGTTTTTTTCACACTTTTTATTTGTTCATAAACCTCTGCTAGAGCCGCGAAGCATGTACAGTTTTTTTTTAATTATTAAAAAAACATCAAAAAAACAATTTTTGATAAAAACGTTAATGTTTTTGTAAAATTACGTGATTTTTTATGTTTTATTTTGCTTTTACATGTCACCAACCAATAATGGATATAAAAAGAACACCCAGAATTTAATTTAGACTTTATTTGAAATAAGCTTAGTAGAGCGAGAGATGACGTCATTTAGGACTTTGCACTCCCCCTCACTCGGTTGCGTCAGTCAAGTTTATTAACCAGTGCAGTGTTGGCAACTTGGCCACTTTGTCACCAGATATAACTATTTTTAAGCATTGCTGGCGACAATTTTCAAGTTTTAACTATTAGCGACAAATCAACTATCTTCGCTTTTTAGACCATTTTGTTAAAATGTTGAGTTTTTAGATATATATTTTCATATATGGGGAGTATTTGTTTTCAAATGTTTCAACTACATCTAACAATTTAGCAACTTTTTGCCCAACAATTTTAGCGCCATCTAGCTACTTTTTTTAAAACTTTAGCGACACCTTGCGACTTTTAGCCTTAAGCTAGTTTTAGTAACATCTAGCTACTTTCTGGAACCGATCCGGCGACTTCCCGTGTTGTCAACACTGACTGCAACATTAGTACGTCACATCCGTCGGCCGGTTGGCTCCTCCTCCTTTTCCCTTGTCCATTTCATGTCGGCGCGGAAGCTTTGGCTGCTGCAGCAAGCTACCTGCGCGAGTTGGCTTTCTGCACCACTTCCTTTATGCAATCACGGAGGAAGTGTGCTGCTCGTTGTCGCCACGGTGGTTGTTGGGGGTTGACGACTCAACGGCCCCTCCAGAAAAATTGGCCACGTGAGCTGCAGCATCAGCGTCAAAAGCAGAGGACGATGTTGATGCGACTACTACTACTTCACTCATCGTCCACGATTAGTAGGTGCCACTAGGAGCAGGTGTTGACAAAAATGCTTCTGCTTCGACCGCCTTTGCTGTTGCTTCTTCTAGTAGTACAGCAGTCGACGACGGCTGCTGCTCCCGTTTAGTCGTCGTCGTCGGGAGAGAAGGGACATCTATTACTAGAGGTTATGAGCCATGATCAAGAGTTTGACTGTCTTTGTTTTGAGCCTGCTGCTGCTTCTTCCCCTACCGACTTGTACCGCTGCTGCTGCTGTTTACAGCGACCAGTGGGCTGTCCATGTCCACGGAGGAGAACAAGCGGCTGACCAAGTCGCCAACCAACACGGCTTCGTGAACTTGGGACAGGTAAATTGCACCCCCTTATTTAACACCCATCACGTCCACAATCGCTCATTTCATAATGTTTGGACGGGAGGAAAAAAAAATTACAATTAAAAATGTATTACGATCTCACGTAACGTTTACTTTTAAAATAATTGACTTTTATTACTACAATTAACGTCACTTTAAATCGTGCTTATCGATTGTCTGTCATCTGCTTAAGTAGGTAATCCCGTGATACTATAGGTCACGAAAATGGTATCGGTACTTTATGTATAAATAATGTGGCGTAATGTGTCTGAAATTCCCATTTTAAAAAATTCATGGCTCGAAATGATCCATATTTTCGTGTTTTAAGTTAATGGATATTCTAGAATTTCATCTCATTTTTATTTTATTTTTATGATAGAGCACTTGATATTCCGCAAAGGTGACAAATCAATCACTGGTCATAATAGCTTTATCAGTCATCGATAGCACCTTAGAGAATTTGCCAATGAGTCATAGTGACCCAGGAGGTTCACCTATGAGCAAAATTTATTAAGTAAAGTGTTTTGCCCTTTTTTCTTATACAGTGTAGTGTATTAACATTATGTGAAGACGTGTTTAACTATGTGAAGACTATTTTGAAATGTTGTATTTCGTTGGTACCATGTTCAGTCATTTGGAACTCTTGACAATAGGAAATTAAACCGAATTTTCACCTCCACAGATTATTAATTGTCTTTGGTCAACAATTAGATGAGGTTGTGGAATGGTAAATGATATAGTTCTATTACATGGTCTGATGAACAAACTTAAATTTTCTTGTCATCATCATTATTATTATTATTATGATTTTTTTTTTTTGGGGTGCATTCCTATGCAGTTTGAAAGGAAAATGAACCTGAAATTCGATTTCATGCATAGAAAAGAAAAATTGAAAGGGGGGGGGAGGGAGAGAAAAAAAACGAAAAATTGGAGAATGTCATTCTTCGGGTGATGTATGGCGGAACGATGAAACTGCAATGAATAGCAAACTTTGTTCAAGAAAACCAGAAAAATCTCAGATAAATCATACTTGTTATTGTGAATCAGTTGGGTGTTATGAACAGCAGAAAAGCAAGTGACCAGTGGTTCAAAGTTATCCCCCATTTTTTTTTTCAAAAAAACTTTCTTTAGTTCTCTTGTTGCCCTTCCTCCTTTTTTTTTCTTGAGGTCTTTTCTGTGCGCTTGTGTGCTTCCACCCTTGTCCTTTTGAATTTTATTTCAAATAGAGGAAGAGGGACAGGCAGGATTTTTTTTTTGCCTTGGTACACTGGCTAAACGACCACCCTTAGCTGTTCACAAAAAAGTTAGCCAAAGAATAGCCCAGTCTAGACAGCTATAAGGTGTCCCACTCTCTTCTGAGTTTGTACCTGCTACATTCCTTTTTGGAAGAACGAATTTTATTTTGGTTTACAACATCTGTGCTGTGCTGCTGCTACAAGAGTTGGGCTATGCAGTTGCCAAATCATCGCGTAATGAATCACTTAACCAACTAACGAGTATGAATTACATGGTAATTTCTGCCTCTTGTGTGCGTATTATTATTTTTCTACAGATATGATGCATCATTTGAAAGAAATTCAATCCCGACGACGACGTATATAAAATCATTTCGTGGCAAAGGAAATCCTGTGCGGGGAGGGGAGGGGAAGGTCACTTTATGCCGCTTGCGTGTAATTCATGTTTTGCAAGCAAGCAAGCATTCATGTGACTTCTATATCGTGACATTTCCAAGAAAGCTAGTTGTGGGAGGTTCTGTGTCAAATTACTTCTTCCATTGGCTTCTTTATATGTTTTCAAGGAAACTGCGAATATCGCAGAAAAATATGATCCGTCCAGTTATATCAGCAAATTTTGTGTTGGTTAGGTTATGTAACGCAAACACGGAATAAAGTGTGATTTTTGTAAGTAACTGATGAGTAGTGTTCCATGTAATGTTTTTGTATATAAAAAGTCTATTGAATAATGGACTACAGTGAAACTTCCATATTTCAATTGAAATGTTCATCACCAAACCTTCTGACGTTTGTGAAGCAGTGTTTATGGAGAAAAAAATAATGTGCAATAAAAGTTTTGTTGTGAAATAGGAAACAGATTAGAATTATAAAACTTTTTCAATTTAGTTTAACATTTATTCAGGGAAGCTATTGCATTTCATAAAAATTCTCGATTTTAGATTTAGAATTAATATCTACAGGGTGTCGTAAACGTCTCTATACATTGGTTATGTGATGTTTTGTCAGACTTCATTTTAGAATTATTTTAACCAAAGAAGAGCTGTACAGGGTGTCCCAAGAATTTCCATGCATAGGAAGATTTAACACTTTTTGAAATTTGTTTTAAATATTACCCATAAAAGTTACAAGGAAACATCTAGAGAACATATATTACTTATCTATGGAGACTTTTTGGACACACTGTATTACACACTGGTTATTATAATCATAATAATGGATAATGTTATCAATTGGCTATTATTATCATAATTATTGGGTCCCAAAACATTTTTTAATATTTTATCTATTATTTGATGTTATCAGTCGGTTATTGTTATCAAAAAGCACTGGTACCAAAGTGATCATAACCGGATTTCACTGTACTACTGTTTTAAAACTCACCACTATTGTATCGAAATTTCCCTATTCAAAATTAGGGTTGACACAGGACATCCAAAAAATCACATATTTTGTGTAAATTTAGTTTTCATGGCATTTTAGGAAGTCTTAAGTTAGATTTTAATTGTTTTCTGTAGTACTTATCGTATTTATTTATGTTAAAATGGTAGGTCAGGCTTGTCTCGGAGATGATATACATTGAAATCGAAATTTACTTTTTCTCAAGAAAATTCCTAATGTTTCTGGAATTTCAGTATTCTTTTGGAGAATTCTATCCGTTTTTTTTTTTTTTTAAATAAAGGACATTTTGTTTATCACTTCTGTAAAGGACAATGGATAAATTGTTCAAATAGTATGCTGTCCTTTATTTTAAGGTTGGCAACCTTATTCAGAATATCTGCAAACAACTTAATAAAACGTTAATTTTGTGTTGCGTGATCTTTGGGTCACCCTGTACAGTCATAACCGATCCATAATTTTCATCATCATCCGAATCGGCATTGAACGGACGAATCAATGTTGGCTATTGTAACAGTTCTTAATGATATTAGATACGTTCATCCAGTTGAATGTTTACACGTTATGATAGGTTATACTAAACGTTATAATTTTTTGTTGTGTGTGTTTGTGTGTTGACATTAAAGATACAAATTAAAAAACACTAATTTAAGTTTACGCATCAATGAACATTAATTATCCCGAGCCTATCATGTTTCTGATTACCGCCCGACTCGTAATTTCGATTACACCAACGTCGAATTCAGATAGAGTTAAGCATCTTAATGATTCTTGCATAATTTCTACATTTTTTGTTTGTTTGTGTAAATGGCTCCGAGGTAAACAAAACTCAAGGAAATAAAAGTTTGTGTGTTTCATTAGTTTGTTATTAGGAGAAAAAATGTTTTTGAAGTCGCAACGTTTATGTCAGATGCCTGCAATGCATGCAAATGGTTCGTTCGGGTCTCTTGCGTAATGTCATTACATTTGAAAATTGCATTTGTTTTTTTTTTCCGTACAGGATGCAATACACTTATCAAATGCGGTGTTATTTGCCAAATAGAAGAAAACATAAATACAGTACTGTAACGTAAGCTTACATGTAAGGTTGTTTCGACCACATTTGAAGGATAAGTTTACCGCACACTTTTATGCAACTGAAGCATTTTGCATTCTGAATAGCAGTGCACGTTATATATCTTAAATGAGTGACGAGCATGTCTAATGGATTTTTTCATATATTGCATAAAAGTTGTTGTTTGATTAATCATCTTATTTGAAAACATTCAAGGTGAAATGTTTTTTTTCAAAACGTGGATTATTTTTATTTTGGAATTTTGTAAATAACATGTCTTTACACATGTGTCTTTTGAAGACATGTGTAAAGATCAGTGAAATCTAAACCATGTGACATATCTAAGTTTGGTTATGAATAGTTTCATTATATTTTTGCTGTTTTGTCAGCAGAACAGATGATACATTTTGTGTAGGCATGGTTGTTCTCTCTTTATGTACAGGGTGATCCATAAGTGGCTGTTTTATGAATCTAGTGAAAAAATAAATATAAAAATGATTTTTATGATTTATATGTATATTTTTGTTATTTTTTCAATAAAATTGTCTTAAAAATAATTTTTTTTTGTTTAAATAAAATTGTTTGGTACAATATTTCTAGAATTCTGTGAACTACATGGAAATGTTGATGCATTAACTTTTGACCATCCTGTACTGGAGTTTCCATGAAAAATTCGTGACTTGTAAATATTAAGAGCCCGGTTTTATAACTAGTATTATTTTGCATAAAATGGAACTACTGTTTGTGTTCATAGTTAACGATTGTTCTAGTTTCAAAATTTTTTTAAAAAATATATAGACGCTAATTGACAAAACATCTGCCCACATTGTGCACGCAAAGGAACTGAAGTCATTATGAAAGCAAGTTAACATAGTAACAATCGTGTGATTGACCAAGATTTTTTTATTACTGGTGAATGTTTGTATGTATCGTCTATGTGTTTGTATGTATATATGTTTGAATATTGGATCATATATAAAAATAAATTGCCGAACTGCTGGTTTGAGATGTGCTTAGCAAGAGTAAGTTCTTGAAAAAAGCACCTCAAGTGTTTCCCATTGAAACTCATGATCATGAATTGAAGGAAAATGTAGAGCTTACCGATATTCACTGATTGTATCTCGAAATCACAGGAAATGAGATGTTGAAAATATATTGATGCAAATATATTTGCAAATATACACTTGCAAATATATATGCAAATATATGCATATATATGCAAATATACACTTTATCTAATGCTGCAAATACATACATGTATTTGCGACATTAGAACTTATAAGAGCAGCTGCCAATATAGCTTGGGTCACACTGGGATGGTTTGGCATTCTTGACTGAAATTTGTCAGTGATGTCAGTGATTTGACTGTGAATTTGTCAGAAAGAAAATAGATGTTAGAGAACATGATCGGATCTAGACATTACTAAGTATTACATTTTGTATAAATAAATCACCTTAAAGCATACCGAACTAAGTCAAAAGACTTCAACTTGAGAAAACGATTTACGTGTGGTTTGTCCATAAGATTGCATGCTATTCCAATTGGTTCATGGTGCTGTGTAACTATCTCTAATTGGTCCAGCAGTATAATTCTTAGTCTATGCCACACCATGGTCTATGCCTAGATCATGACTTAGGGGCCTTGTTTCATGAAACTAAGTCAGTCCGTTCACTATGGTTTACGACTATCCAAACATACAAATCACAAAACATAGAGTAGAGCATATGACCTCGTTGTCATACTGGAATGGTAATTTACTAATTTCCTAATGTTAAGATGTTACCAGCTTGGGGTGGAGTGTGCATTGTTTAAGTATTAGAATTTTCTTCTTCTTATAATTGTAGGTTATATTGTATATACAATGAAATGCCTGTCATATCATCTCATAGTGAAACATAGTATAACCTGCCATTATAATATTCAAATGGTCTCTTTAATGACTGAGTAAGTGAGGGAGTTAGCTCGATGATCACCATCATTTTCTATGAATTTGTTTTTATATTCTGTTTTGTTATTGTGAACATTTTCCAGATTGCCCTTGAAATAGGCAGAAATGATGGTAAATCCCTGTGTACAAGATTGGTTATCAGAGAGATTGCAATTTTGGCAATCCATGACCTCTGGTAGTTCATGTTGTGCAAGTGGGGAATTCGAGTATACTTGTTTCTTGGGAAACCAATAACTAAAGTTTCTTCAGAGTACTCTTGTTTCTTGTGATTTAGTGTTGTATAACAAGGCAGAAAGAAACTGGGGAAATTGGCACTGGAGAACAAACAAACAAGAGGATTTTCCCTTGTTGCCTAATATAAAACCTGAGCTGAACACCATCCAACATTCGTTAAATGTCATGCATGAGCACTTATTATGAAATTTCCACTTGAATTGTGGCACAAGCATCTGCTAGCAAAAGTACATTCTAATTAAATGTATCAAAAAATTTATATTTGACATTGATAGCTTCTAGCTATTGTCACTTTAACACGCATAGAAGTAATTTTGACAATCACTAAGTGAAAATCATTAAGATGATGCTTAATGGCATTTTATGATATTTACACTTCTGGTGTTCACCAAAATGCTACTAACTCGTAGTTCGATAAAATTCTCTGAAATTCTCGATAAAAATTTATGCTGCACAGCACCTTTTGGCACATTTTTTTTAATGACTTGTTTGCTTCTGATTAGAATATGTCATAAAAATGTCACAAGTGAGCATTCAGTTATAACATTTCCGGCTATAACATATATTACACTAAAAGGAAGTATAACAGAATAGGTGCAACGAGGAAAAAAATATAAGACTTTATTGGATGAAAAACTGTTGGCTACTGTAGTACATAGTGTCACATAATACAGAGGAAGTGACCAAAAATGCGAACAGGGAACTCGTATTGTTCTTTACAGTAAATTAATTTATTTTTGGCACCGATAGGTACCAGGTTCTCCCGTGTTAATTATTTTGCCATTAATAATTTATTTGGAACCACTTGCAATGGTCATTCTTGAATTTGCTTGTTTATCACTCACACTGTTTTACACTTTTCGAACATCTACTTGAATTCTCTGTGTGTTTTGTCATCATAAATAGAGTCTTTCTTTGCGACTCTCTCCAGACTGTGTGTGTAATGCTCCAGTCTCGTTGTTGATCTATCTATCTATCTGTACATGATGAATCAGACAACGTTGTATATTGCCCTTTACAAAAAGACTTTTGTGTCTCCTACTGCTGCAATAGGACAGGATTTCCTTTGCCTCTTGTTCAATTTCAATCCTAACCTTTTTAGATGCGTTCTTTGGCTCTTTATGCGACTATAATGATGGATTTCAATTTCATCACCCCTTTTTTTTTGTGTGCATTTTTTTATATAAAATAATAGTATCAGTCTAGTTGAAGGAGGCTTTTGTCTATGAAAATAAAAGTCCACATTTGATTCTTTATTCTAGATAAATT
>JAQIWH010001052.1:0-36224 GCA_034695005.1 Cryptops parisi | reverse complement strand
TATAAGAGTTGCCTCATTTTTCTTATGATGTGGCCTACATTCGAGGGCATTGTGAATCACTCTTGTTCATGATGGTTCAATGGATCAGATTTTGAAAATGTACGTATACACAACCCTGCCCCATCTGTCAGATCATCCGATATGTGTCGCATGATTTTAAAAGCTTGTCAAGTGTTGGATACACATTTGTACTTCTGTCACTTAAGATATTTCTTTTTTGTCATAAAATGAAAAGTTCCCCCCATCCTCATCTTTAAAACACCACCCTAGTCTCTGCAGGTGATAATATGTATATTTTTTTGTATATTATTATTATTATAATAACTATTGAAAAGTCACGCACACAAAAAAAAACGTGAACTAGAAAATAAAAATGATTGATGCTGCTTTTATGTAATGTCGTAATGTATATGTATTTTGTATCTTGAGGCCATTGACAATCCATCATTATTGACAATGAGTGTCGACTTGCAGTCCGTAATATTGTTTCGTGTCTATCTCGAGGCTGTTGCCTTTCATTAGTCCAGTAATTTTACTAAGTCATTAGTTAAATGAGTTAGTTCCTCCTTTTCGGTGACCTTAGGGGAAAAGTTTTGTTTTCAATGGATGAAATTTTTTGTCGACCTTCTCCCTGTGTTAACTCTTTTATTTCCATGTCTGGAAGCAATCCTTCACCTTCACATTTTTCCTGGGAACCTATCATTTACTATATAATTTTATACTATATAACACAATTTCAAATTCACTTAGATTACTAAACACTTTCCGAAAGAGAAATAATTTTTTTGTGCTTCTATAATGCTCATAGGCGTGTGAACACCACTTTCACGTTGCAGTCTATTTTGCTCCATTAGACCACTTTAAAAACTAAGTTTCGCGCAAACTTAAAAACATTGAGAGTAACCGAACATTGCGTAATTAATGGTCATTGGGGTCAATGTTATGTAACAAGGTTCGAATCTTCTCAATTCAGAATGAACAACTTTCATCGGTATATCTGAAGATTCTCAGTCGTGAACTAGTTCTGTCACTGTATCTGTAACTAAGGTTTGAATGCAACAATGGGCACTCGCAAGATCACGTATTTTTTGTTTAAACAATAAATACGTGCCACCTATTGTTTAAACAATAGGTGGCACAACAGCGTCACTTGCTTGGTTTTATTATACTAATATTATTAACAACTAGCTGCATGCCCGTCAAAAATGACGGGAGACAATTGATTCAATTCATACACATAATTCATTGATTTAACTCATGTTGCTTTGCAACATTCGTTAGAATTTGTGTTTTATGTTCACTTCATCTCATTTGTTACTGCTTATGTTTGTGTTGGTATGGTAACACATTTATTATATTAATGGTTACGTGTTTTTAGTTGTCATGAAAACATTCTGGTACGGAAAGAGATAGAAACTTCAGGGAGAATGATGCTCACGTGCAGAATATGTATAAAATGTTCAGTACAGGATCATCTTTGAATTAAAACAATGTTCAGCGCAGGATTATGCTGTTATGGTTTTGTTTATTTAAACGATAATGAAGAATTTACCTCAGAATGTCTTGATGTATGAACAGGAAGAAGTACTGTATTTCGTCATTTAAAAAACTCAAGGACGTGAATAATGAATTTTAGTAATGCTTTATACGTAGTTGAACTTTTAACCAGAAGATTCGGATAAGAGTCGGAAGTTTTACAGTCATAACTCTAGGATTTTCTGATTCTTGTTCGATGACTAATCCATTTTTTTTTGACATCTTTCCAATTCCGTGTCCAATTTGCTACAAAGTGAGGTTTAATATAACATGTGAGTGTTGATGACAACAGATTGTTTTCAATGATAAGCTTGGTATGCAGTAGTTGAAACTTGAAATGAAAGATTCGTGTCAAAATGTTACCATTGTCGAGTCATCAAAAAACAAAAAAATCAGCATCTTATTTTCAAGTCATGACTTTGACAATTTTTTTTTTTTTTTGGTACGAAAAAGTTATGATGACAAAATGGCATCAGTCCTAAAAGACCCAAGTGCAAAATGCAAAGCCTCTTTTAGTACTGAATGAGTCATGTTATTTGCTTTGCCGGTTTTTTTCCCTTTTAGATACAAAGAGTTGCCAAAAATTTCTGTCCATTCCAAAAGTACCAGCTGATTCCATCTGGTTACCTTTTTTTTTTTTTAGGTATTTCTCTAAAAAAAAAATTATTTTTAAGTGCAGTTAATTAAGTCATTAGCAATAGCAAAAGTATTTGCTCTTCAGCAATGTCACCAAGAGAGGCAAAGGAACCTGTTGGGTGTTCGCAGAAAATATGAATGAACAGCGGAAAGACAAACAGAACCACCTGGGGTGTGTGTGTAAAGATGACACAAAATGAGGGACAACAACAAAAAAAACATTAATTGACCCCAAAAAAATAAGAGGCGGGGAGTGGCAGTTCTGCTAATTTTCTTGTCGACTTGTTTTTATAATGGTATGAGGGGGGAAAGAACTTGTTTTCTTATACAAGGACTCCCTTTGTTTTTTTTTCCTCCCTTTCCTTTTAGTATACACCATATGTGTATGTGCTTCTGTTTGTGGAACATCCACAGTAACACATAAGGAACATAAATCACTTTTTAAAACGATTCTTTACTAAAAAAGTTTCATTCATACAGTAAAAGTCTGCCTCGGGTCAGTTGATATCCTCGTTTTACAAAATTTTTTCGCTATGAAGGCCCTATCGTGTTTTCTTAACCTTTCAAAATAAGATTATTTTTTGTTATCTCTTATTTTTTATATTAAAAATATTTTTTTTACGTTAAATGAGAAAAGTAGAACATGTATTGTATACGTATAGTATACTTCGAAATATCAGTTAACATTTAACAATAATTAGAAAAATAATTAGACGTGTTATAAATAAAATAAAAGCAAGTCCTCAATTTATGCGAAGATAACATTAGGAACAAATGTAACTTAAAATCGCATAAGATCGTAATTCCCCATAAAGTGGAAAAACTTAAGGTTCAGTTACTAGTAGACCTACATACCTTCGCACAAAAAATCGCATAATAACGAATTTTTCTCGAATCATAACCGGCATTTGAGAAGGTAAATTGCATTTCAAAGTTTCAGAAAGTTACAAAAATTGCATTTACAAGTTGCAAAAAGAACTCACATGAATCGAAAACCGCATATATTGAAATATTCCTACAGTCGGCGAAACTTCAGCGTTCAGTCACTTGTGCACTACCACACAAAATCGCATAATATTGAATTATCAACATATCATATCGCATGATGGCAAGCATCTGAGAAAAATTTTCTCTTCGCATATGAGGGAAATCGTATTAATTGAAAGCCGTTTACTTCAAAATTCACATTAATTTCAACGTTAATTCACTTTTGCACACTACCGCACAACGAGGATCTAGGGAATCTCTCGTTGCCTATCAGCGAAAATGTATATCAAGGAACTCGCATAATTCGAGGATTTCCTATATTTCAGATTGCACTATCATGTCACGTACAGTATATCAAATTCGAAAATTTCGTTCCGTATCAAATTCATAGTATACATCATAAATGTACTTCGAAATCTTAGTACAACGATTAGAAGTGCAGTATGTTATAAATAGATTAAGGACTACTAGAAGTAGCATGTATCATGTCACGTACAAGAAAAATTACAAAATTTCATTAAAATAATGAAAAAAAAAATAAATCGTATGACATTATTACGTCTACAACACTTCCCATAGTCGAAAAACATCACGCAATATTTCTGTTTATATCTTAACGACTCATGCTTATATTTCGAATATAGATTTATTAAACAGGTATTATGAGTAAATGCAGGAACAGGAAGTGTTACAAAATTCATGCAGTTGCATTATTTGTTTTGTTTTTTTACTACTTACATATCTTTTTTTTATATTAGAAAAACACCACCAGGAAGTATTTTCTTGCAACTTGTCCTTTTTGAAGGATGACAGCCAAGATTGAAAATACTTAAAAATATCTTTTACGACAATATCTACATTTAAAAAAAGAAGGTAAAAATGAGGGTGTGAGATGGAGTTTGTGAAAACATTAAACCTTTCATTTTTATTTTTTTATAAAACAAGAAATGAAAAAGAAAAAAAAATATTAGAAAATCAGCAAAAATTTGTCTCGATATACACCAGTAATAGTGGTACGAGAAAAGTTGGCACGTCTTTCCAAACAAGCCAAGTAGGACTGGCAAAATGCCTAGAACGACCTATAGTTGACTTCATTATAACTTTTTTTTTCTTCCTCCATTAGAAACAGTAAAGAGATTTTTGAAGAAGTCGTGATTAAAAAGACGAGTTGAGGGAGGGATTCCCTGCAAATGACACATGTCACCCGATTTAGGATTGATGCCAGGGCTCCCATTATACGGGGTCCTGTGAAAAACACACAAGCCAAAACTTTCATCAGCAAAAAGGCACCGAGAGTCCATCGTTTTTTTTTCTCACTATCTTCTTTTTGCTACCACTTTAGATTTTTACTTTTTTACTACGAGTACTTATAGGTTCTTTTGAGAACATAACTCGTTGATAAAAAAAAAATGTAAAGTATAACAGATTGTGTGTAGGTTTTTGTATTGGCCAGACGTGTTGGTGATATTAAAGGCCAAATGTGTTTACACGTGTAGTTTTTAATTGAGCGAGATATACTAGGAAACGTAGTTACCGGTTAGTTTGGTTATATTAATCTTTTATAAGGTGTTGGGTAATGTGTGGACGTTGAGACCTTTTTAATGCGTTTTTATTATTTGAGACACCCTGTTATAACAATAACGTTGTATGTTACAAAAATTCAATATTGAGAATATTCTGAAAAACTGTGCCTCCTGTATGGGCCTAGCTAGTTCTGTCAATAGACAAACTCATACCTACCTAAAAGATCACTTCGAAATTGGGCACCTAATAGGTGACAATCAATGTATTGCTGAATACATCTTTTGCCATTTACTCAAAACTACGAATTGTTACAAGCAACGTTATTCCGGACAAGCTTTCAATTTTACACGCAGTTGTTTTGAACACCCTGTATAACAATTATAATCCCAAAAGCTTCATTTATAGTAAAGCTATTGACTTTTATTTTTTGGTTAGACATGTTTATGGGGAATTTTTTTCCTAATCAGTATCACACTTCTGACATTTTTTAACACCCTGTATAACGATTCTGTGATCGCCATACGAGAAGTTATAATTCAACAAACTTCATTTCTTGTAGAACTATAAGCTTTTATTTTGATTATATACATGCCTCGGGGGTTATTTTTCTTCATCAATATTTCGCTTCTGAAACATGTCAATGAAACGCCTTGAAATTTTATTTTAAATGAAATAATACTCAAAATGTCGGAATACAGTGTCACCCAGAAAGCATTCAATAACCTTGATGTATAATTCCTAACTCTGTATATGCTCTTCCTTTAACTCTGTTTCGATCTGACTTTTAAAAGTAATTTAAACTTTAAACGTTTCAGTGTTACGTAGGACAGAAACAGTGCTTCAGTAAACTGTAAACCGAAGTGTACTCGTATATAGTTAATACGTTATAGGTTAAGATGTATAACGTTATATATCCATGAAGACACATTGAAGGAAAATATGTCAGGTATTTTAGACATACTTGCGACTTTTGTCATTTTCGAACCACCAAGTCATTTGGAACTAAAAATAGGAAACGAGGTTAGGTAGCTTGGATATCAGGTATACTTTTGAACAAATTGCTACATCTTGCAATTGACAACAGTGAAAAAAAAACAGACTATCACTAAAGTATAATGTCACATACTCTTAGCAAATGTCATTGTCAATATACTGTATAATTAAAGGACCTGGGGGTAAAAGGGTGTTAAGTAACATTTTTACAATTTCGACCAAAATGCGTTTAATAAAGATCTGAATCTGAACTTGCGTTGCTGTCTATGTCAAACTTGCAATGTTTGAACGTTTTATTGTTTACTCGAAATTATGCGTCAGGAAGGTAGAATTGCATCGACACATTCGAAAACGCTTCTGCGTCATTTTTTGACAAAAAATGTTACTCAAAACCCTTTTAGACCGGGCCCTCAGTTATACACTTCAACCACCCTTGATAAAAGTGCCATAAGTTACATAAACTATAAAGTGTAATCACAATACAAAAAAAAAATAACTAGAATCTTATAGATTGGACTTACTCTTCCGATCATGTAATTTCTAAAGTTAGATGGTACTTAGAATTTTTTTTTTTTTTCAACAAACAAATTATTTCAGCAGTGACATTCCTTAAATCTTTCTTAGAGATATTGCATTGATGAGATTTAATGCTTTTTAGCGGCTAAAAATTCAAAAACTCGGGGTCGGTCGGTCGGAGCCACGCGCCAATTTGGCAACGAAGAAAAATCTTGGCATTCGATTCACATAAAGTTTGCATGATGGCATCCCCATTCATTTATTACGCGTGGTATGATGCTTTAGGTTTCGTGTATCGACGATGATGATGATGACGAAAGGGTGGACAAAATGACATTACTAATTCAAATATTCCAACATCATGAGAACATGGTTCAATTTTCGGATACGCAGTACTTTTATCACGTTCTTTAATCGTGCACACTACAAAAAGTCTATTTCGTCATCATCGATGGAACCTGAATCTGTCAACCAGTTAATATATACTACAGTGCAATCCGGTTATAGACATTATAATCACGGATAATGTTATCAATCGGCTATTATCATCATCATTATCAGTCAGTCCCAAGACACTGTTTAACGTTTTACTATCCACTCTTTAATGTTATTCGTCTGCTATTATCAAAAAGAACTAGTGATCCCACCCAAAAGTGATCACAATAACCGGATTCCACTGTACATTATATATATACACATATACTGTATGTATATGTATACGCACATATTCGAACCTCGGTGTGTCGATTATTCTTACGGAGTGCTTGATGAATGGCAAGTGGTAAAAGTCGTAAGTTTTCCGCATCGACGATTATTGCGGTTAATAACTTGTTATAATTAAACTTATCTTCTTTTTTACATTTCCTTTTTTGTTTGCTCTTCTTTTTCTACTCTAAACACCTTCGTTAGCTCGTATATATATTCCATTCTTTGCCAGAGAAGACACCATTGGCTGCCATCCAAAATGCGTAACATCTTCCTTTGTATTTTGAGCATCCAAGGTCTACCTTAGCTCATGATCTTGTCAAAGATGCTCAACAGATAACGTGCTACTGACAGATATGAAATATATTTCCCTACAGCCTACACATACATACATTACATATACACGAGTGTATGTATGTATGTGTATGCGTGTGTGTGTGTATATATATATATACATACATACATACATGAATGCACATACATTGTATATTTTATTTAGTTATTTTTCTGTTGCATCCTTGTGGAATATTGGATTTATTCAGTGCTCTTATTCAGCGTATACGCGAGGGTATATGAATATACTATAATCCATCGATATTTGTATCAATGTTAATCTTGGGTACCTCTTAACTTTTTTATACTCTTTATATTAACTTCACTTGTGATGTGAGTGAGTAGGTTTATGAGAATATACTGCTTAGTCCAATGTACCCAAAAACGCATAGATTTTAATTCGCATAAATCGAAACATGCAGAAATTAAAAATGTTTTTTTTTAATTATGTATGTACATTCAGTGCACCTGAAGGGGGGGGAGACCGGGTCTAGTTGTCATTTTGGATTTTTTTTTCATGAATGTCAACGAATTATTCAGTGACACTGACTTTCAGCTAAGGTTCTCAGCTACACTTGAAAAATGTTAAATATTAAAATTTTTCATGTCTTCAATATTCAATTTTTCATTGTCACTCGAAATCCAACGAGAAGTTTTGTGTGACAGCAATTCCCATTTCTGGGTTAGTTGTCAATTGTCACACACGTCGGCCTTACTTGTCACGTGTTATTCTTATGGAGAAATTTTACCGATACTCAAAAAAGTTTATTTAAATATATTTTCACGCTTTCAGTAACAATCAGCATAGACCATAACGCAATATTTAGAATGAAAACAAGGCCTTAAGATATTATTCAAGGTATTAATTTTATTGATTTGAAACAAATTGCTTTCTTGATTGTCCCTGTGTTTTTTTATATTAAAAAAATAAAAACAAAAACTGCACTCCAGCAATAATTAACACAGAACAAAAAGCTATGTACAGGGTGAGGCAAAAATCTGATCACAGCTAAATATCGCGAGAACCATTATTGATATATATAAAAATTCTGGTTGAACTATGGTCATGTATATCGACCATGGGCCAATGTCGTTACCAGAAGCGACTTTGAAAATCATTTTCAAAGTCATCCAATTATTAACTTGGCATGGTGTGGTCAGTATTGGTTAACGTCTATAGGCCGAGAATATATGACAACTTGCCAGTGCGACAACTAGGCTCGAACTCTCCTATATAGAATATGATTAAAAAGCATTTTACATGTATATAAAGTTGTAAAAATATTGTACTTTTTTTTTTACAAAAAAATTGTAAACTTTTCGGTTACATCCTGAATATATATTATGTATGTTACGTAATATGTAAATATACATACAACATGTATAACATATGTCGTACTACGTAACATAACACCTCGTTAATGAACGGTAACGAAAGTCGTACTACAACACAATAGCACACTTTAAACCAATTAGATCTGTGTAATTTAGACCGTGTTTCGGTCTATCTTCAGCAAAGTGATTCCAGAGTGTGCCAGATATAATTCGACTGTCAACAAGATATTAAAATACACTACTGTATATATTTGTAAAAAAAAAGGTTTAAAACTTACAACTCGAAAGAACCCAATTAAGAACAAATCTCGCTACGAGATATCTCAATCTGCCAATGTAAACAACCTTTTCATCCCAACTAAATATCATCATCTTTAACCAAAATTAAGTCTCTTCGAAGGACAAACTATTTCTGTGGAATAAAAATAAAACACGTATAGCCACTATAGCTCCTAACCATCTAGTTTTATAGCATCTGAAACACTTTAATGAAAACACACACACACACAAAATGACTAGGAAATGAAGGAATGTTGGAAGTGAAGGGTTATGGACCGAAAATAGCTTCTAAAAACAGATGATCACAATAAAATCACTGCTTGCCTGTTATTTAAACAGGCATTCCTCCTGTTGATTAATGTAATCCACATGCTAATTACTTTCTTATGTATTTACTTTCTTTTAAAACATCAGTTCAAATTTGAACCGGATTTTGATACATATGTTACAATGTATAGAATTCAGGTAGGTATTTCATAGAATACCAAGCCTGGTTTAAGCAATGTATAAAATTAGCATTGGAATAGTTATATAGTGGAATCCGATTATTATGATCACTTTTGGGACATGTACATTTTGATAACAATAACCGACTAATAACATTAAACAATGGATAAAAATATTAAGTGTTTTGAGACGACTGATTATAATAATAGTCGATTGATAACATTATCCGTGAATATAATAACCGGATTCCGGATTCCGGTTATTCCGGTGGAATAACCGGATTCCACTATATAACAATTCCAATGCTAATTGGTATTATTTAGATTAATTTAGGTTAAAGCTGGGCCTAAATTTAGGCCTAAATGTTGTTAATTAACCCAAACAGTTGTATAAAGATGTTATTTAATGCTTTTCCAAAAGAGGCTAGGCATTTTATACAGTTTCTAGGCTTTCTATAGAATGCCTAGATTCTATACATTACCGATAACATATACACAACACTTAATCTTAAGTCTAAAAAAAAAATCCGGTTCAATTTTGAACACTTATATTGAAGGAAATATTTTTAAAGTGACTTATAAACGAATACAATTTTATTTTTTTTAAATGTTAAAATGACTTGTGAATCATCGTGATACTAAATTCGTTTAGTGCGAAAATTATGTAGTACACAATTTACAATGGGTTGTGAAACTGTTTTTCTTTAGAAATGAAGTGTAGAAAGAGCATTATGAAAGTTTTATGAGTCGGTTCAGTTTCGCACATTCGGATGTCAGCTTTTATTTTTGAACTTGTTTACATGAACGTGAGGCAACCGGATTATGTCATTAGATTTAAATGCTTAATTTTAGAGCACAAAAGCATTTCATAATATGCCGCTCTCATTATTAGCATTATTTTAATTCCGTCTTTTGTCGAAGAATCGATCATAATCTCAGATTAACAAAAATGAGTAATCGACACTATAATGAATGACCTTTATATATACAGTATATAGTGAACACACATCCAACTTTACTTATTATAATCACACTTTAAAAAAGCTTGCTGTTTGATGACAATAAACGACTAATAAAAACCGATTGGATATTATGCCGATTATTGTGATCACTTCGTAATAGGGCATTAATTGATAACAATAAACGACTAGAAAAAATGTTTATATATTGCAGATTAGAATAGACATTTCGTTCCACCCTGAGTATTTAACAACGTCATTCTTCTTAGTAATAATAATACTACTACTGTAGTGTAGTGAGTAGCAGTAGTAATGGTTAAGCGGATGAATGTGCTGGTTTGGCATTGTGGGAATAGTTAAGTTTATTCCTCGCTGCGTTTTCATAGGCTCGTCGTTAGATCACGTGGTAGGGAGTAAAAAAGATGGACTACTAAGCCATTATCTATTCCGTTAATAGTTGGGGACCATCTGTGTTAAAAGTGATTTACTAACCCAATGTTGTGTTTCAAATGTTTACTCAAACTTGTGACCTTTAAAGTTTCCAACAGAGATTAAGGAATTGAAAGCATTTTACATTAAAAAAATAAAAAATAAAATGTTCTGCTAGTGAAGCACTCTTAACAAGTTTTAATCTCTCATGCTCGAGCAGTTAAAATTATTTATTTTTTTATATATTTTAATTTTTTGTTTCTCCTCTTCCTTAGAAACAGAAATTTTGAATTGTGTGATGTACATTTTTTAAAAAGAGATAAGCAGTGGCACGTAAAAGTAGCTACTTCCTCGATCTTCTTGGAAATTTTAAAACGATGAAACGGATTAATAAGTGTCTTACAATTTAGTTAGCAACATTGTACGGTAATATATATATATATTATAAAAAATGGACATCTTTCGGGGGGGGGGGGAGAGATTCATTTACGTCGTCATTACATTACACTTTGAATTGACACTCCGGATATGTACGTATTGTGAAATCATGAAATACGTGCATTTCAATAAGTACAAAAACAAAAATTACTACTACATTGAATCCTGTTACTGTGATCACTTTGGAATTAGAGCTTTTTGATAACAATAGCATCAGTCAGCTGAGAACATTAAACAATGGATATAAATCATTAAACAGTGTCTTGAGACCGACTGATGATGATGATGATGACAATAGCCGATTGATAACATTATCCGCGATTATAATAACCGAATTTCACTGTATATCCAATACAATCACAAAACTATAAACAGTATACTACAATTGAACCCGCTTAATAGGTTTTTCCGCTTAAGAAGTAAAGGTACTTTCCGGTTATAGCGAGGCCCGACTGATGTTGCTATTTTCTTATGGGTTTATTTTGCAAGTTAGGTTAGGAAAAACAAAGAAATGTATTAAATGTATGATATTGTTTTGTTTTCCTAACCTAACCTGCAAAATAAACTCATAACCAAGTACAAGCAAATAGCAACTTCAGACGGGCCTCGCTATAACCGGAAAGTACCAAAGTAAAATTATTGGATTGCAAATCTATGTATATAAAATAAACGTAACTGTTTATGTCGATGTATTTTCCCCGTATGATGAATTTAAATTCCGCTTAAGACGTTATACATTTCCCTTTTGAAGAAATTCATATCATTAACCGATTTAATTACACGTTACGATAATTAAAGATAATTAACTAATTAACTAGATAATCATAGCTAATTTTCAATTTTTAAAAATATTATCTATTTGTTTATTAATATTTTTGTAAAATAAAAATCGAACGAATTTGGTTAAGAAATATTTATCCACCTGAAACGCTAATACAGGGTAGGCCAAAAGTCACTTTAAGTATAATATAGGTAGTAAATTACAGTATAGTAATAGTATTTCATTAACACAGTATAGTAAAGTAACTTTTGGCTCACTGTGTATGATCATGACATAACTATACTAAACGATTAACTGTAGTTTGTGTAACTTTTAGTGAATTATATAAACTTTAGTAAACTATACCAAACTTTAGTATAGCGTGTCATCATGATATAACACGGCCCCCTTAAAAACACATATTAACGAAAGTTCCACTTCGTTTACTGAAAATGACTCCACAAAAAAAAATATTATTTATATTAAAACAGAAATTATCTGGCCACTCGTTTGGTAACTACTTTAATCTATATCTGTTAATGAGGCAAGAAGTAAAATATTTTAAAGATCCCAACAACTGTTTACTGTTCCGCAAAAAAATAAAAATAAAAACCCACTAAAGAATTTAAAGTACTCTATACCGTGCATTAGATCATTCCAACATATAAATAAAATATAAATAAAAAATAAATAAATTACTCACTACTAAGTTCATCGTTCTCCAACATTTTTTATACGAGTGTTTAAAATCCAAGTCAGAAGCTGAAGTTGAAATCATTCATTATGAAAGTCAAGTTAGTACTAATAATTCCCAAGACTTTCAGGACATCCGTACTCGAGATCCCTTCCCAAGATTACATACACACTCTCGAACTTAAAGACACCCTACACACAAGAGTTTGTGTTTACATTATAAACTTGGTGCAAAAGATAAAAATCACACTGCCAATATTCATTGCATCTTATCGGTGAGTTTAAAACTTAATTTTTAAAAAACAACAAAAAAATTAGTTATTTCCCATAAAGAGAAATATTTTCAAACATATATTAAAATATATTTTTTTTTATGAAATCAAGAAATGTATTTCACAAACCGACTGAAATTTCTGTCATTTCATAACCTCCTATTGAATATTGGTTGTTGTTAAGTAGAGCGGAAGTTTACCACAGACGTG
The DNA here is from genome assembly GCA_034695005.1 of Cryptops parisi. Lineage (NCBI taxonomy): Eukaryota > Metazoa > Arthropoda > Chilopoda > Scolopendromorpha > Cryptopidae > Cryptops > Cryptops parisi. The sequence goes on along the minus strand of JAQIWH010001052.1, from coordinate 23,173 downwards.
TTTTTTGTCAGGAAACACTAGGTCGATTTCATACACAAAAACAAAATTATGAAAATAAAATTATTTTTCACGTATGATCGACTGTGTCAAAACACTTGATAAAATAATCAATGGTTAATAATATTTATATATATGTATATGTTATTGTATAATATTTAAAGATAAACTGTTGGTGATAAAATAAATTTAGCATTGTACGGTGGCGTTTGATTGATCATCATCGACAAAAAAATCAAATGGTGACAGTGAATATTAATGTCAGGGAATTCGAATATATAATACCATAGAGTGCAGTATAATTTGGAATATGAGGAAATGTATTTGTTACTTTTTATATACTGTATATACAAATAACTTTAAGGCATTATCATCCTAGATGTTTGATTTGCAATGATTAGATTAGGGAATTCTGAGAAATGGGCTTGGTGACTAAACAAGATACGGTGTTAATGTAATCTATTAAAATTTATAAAACAAGATTATATCACGCAGGATTAATTAGTATACCAAGTTTAAAGTGTCTACGATACTGGGAACATATGTAAAAACGAACTTCAAAATTTGAAACAGGTTGAAACTTTTTTACGACCAGTCAAGTTAAATAAAAGGTTGTAATAAATGAAAATGCTGATACTAAGCTTATATTTTATAAAACGATTGACATAATCTTATAAAATATTTTAATGTATAATTTTTTTGGTAAGAAGATTATTTTAAAAATAATTATGTACTTACCACAATCATTTTAATTAATGTTAAAGTACGCTTAATACTATAAAACATCCTCTAAACATGTTTCATCCCTTAAAACACGTTACCATGTATAGTTAGCCTTAGTTAATAGCCAAGAACATGTATGTTTAGTTAATAAGAACATGTATGATGATAATGTAGGCTATGTTATGTATTGTACACTCATGTATAGTACAGTGAAACCTGGTTAATATAAGCAGATAATGTTATCAATCGACTATTGTTATCATAATCAGTCGATTCTAAGGGTACTGCTTAATGCTTATTTATCTATCGTTTAATGTTGTCAGTCGGTTATTGTTATCAAAAAGTACTAGTCCCAAAGTGATCATAACAACTGGATTCCACTGTAGTACATCATGACCACTGAAACGTGTTTCATCCCCTGAATTTCACGTAACATACCCATGTATATAGTTAACCTTAGTTAACAGCTGAAAACATGTATGACGATAGGGTATCTTATAAAGCTTTATACCCATGTACTATGTATAATAAACCCTTAACAACTGAGACCTTGTATGACCATTTGTTTTACAAATGTACGACTCCAAAACACGTGGTAACCCCCAACAGCCCTGCATAAGCTTTAAAAAACAAAAAACAACCTCGTTTCGAGTACTTTTCGAATTACTCCAAAACTTAACGAACCCCTCACTCCTATCATTCAGAAACTATTATGGTAAAGCACACAATCGTAACGATGTTGGCGACGGACACTACTAGTAGTTGTAGTAGTAGATGGAGAAGACAGAACTAGATGTTTACCTTGGCAGTATTTGCAGTGAATAGTTTCCCCCTCTTTATTAGTGGTGGTGGTGGATGCTTGGCAGTCCAACATGACGGAAGCACGGCTGTACTCCTAAGACGACGACTTTGATGATAATGATAAACATGCACACCAAATGTTGTTGCGTTCGAATGAGGGAGACACTCGTTTCTTGTTGTTGTTGCTGTTGTCAGCCGTGACAATGACCACTGCCAAGGTAGCAACGGCGACAGACATGAACGAATCGTCACGATGATGATGATGGTTGGATGCCCTCAACTGAATGGCAATCGTGGTCTCTAATACCAGCAGCAGCCTCAGTAGGAAGCACATGAGGTTGACAACAACGACGAGTATCAGGTAGTTGACGTTGTTCGTGTTGTACATGGGGTGGTGCGGTAGCAAGGGGCGCTGGACTGCCCACACCGCAGCCACGCACAGCCAATCATGAAGGATCAAGTGCAGGCTTTTGAGGATTTAACGACGATGAGGACGAGGAGGATGAACTTTGTAGCATCTACAGGTCAATCAACGAGTTAAAAGGATTTTGGGACTTTGTAAACTTTGGTACCCAGTTGTGTCGGTCTTTTTTTTTGAGAGGTGGCAGAAGCTAATTGACAACAAGCACGCTTGGTCCGCGAAGGAGATTAAATGCCATTTGGTATATTGTTCTATAAGTTTGTTTTCCTTCTTCTATCTTATGGAAAGTTCTTTGAATACTCGCTGATAGTTGATGTCCATGACGAAATGGCAGTCCAATGTAGAGATCCAAAAAAAATAAAGATCAAAATCGAATGTTCCAAAAAAATATACAAAAACGTAATTGCACGTTTTTGATGATGATGAATGATATAAGTTGGTCTTTTCTTTTTTGATGTGTATATATAACTTTTTTTTTGTAGATGAACGATATAGAAATCAATTAGCGATGATATAACAAGCTTCGAAAAAAAATGAAACGTCACCCACCTCGTATATAGAGAGCAAAAATAAAATAAATATACATAAACCGAGTCTCTTGTGTTAGATATGCAGCTTCCGATTGGGGGTCTTTGTGATATACAATTATATGGCACAAAAAAAATAAATTTAAAACAAAAAACAAAAAACAAAAAATAACCGAAAACAACCTTGTACTTAAAAAGTCGGAAAAAGGCCCCCAAAAGTCCTAGACTCTCACTCCCTGTGGATGAGGCGTTGTTGGTGTTACAAGAGTTGTTATACTGGATGGAGCCTCAAAACAGCGAGCACCTGAGCACGAGTTGCATGCTCAGCTGTGCACAGGGAGGAGGTGGACGAGCATCAGGAAGATGAGCAACAGCTGCTCGAGCAGCAGCAGCACCAGCATCCGCTCTCCTGAGCAATCTCAATGGGGATAACCCATCCAGCATCAGGCTCCACCTTCAGTGATATCTGGTGCATGGTACTCTGTCTATGCTAAAAAGATGCTCGCTCACACGCCACACCATCTCTTGCCACGCATTACAACAAGCACACGAGAGGATTCGTGGCTCTCTCCCTTTAAAATGTTTTCCAAACTACTAACCCGAGGGAGAGAGTGAGCGCGAGAGCCTATGTGTTGTCAATCAGTGGCGAGCTAGCAAAATACTGACAGGAAAGCATGTTTGTATGTTTTAGGTGATGACTGGCCACATCTGGAAGCACAACGTCAGCGCAAATGGGATGAGGCTTTAAACTTCCCTTTTCATTGAAAAGTCCAAGATGTGTAGTGTGTATAAACTTGAATCCACTTATGGTTGTCTGCCCACATTTCGTTCCTATGTCCATAATATACACCTTTTTTTTTGGCCACTTTTTTTTCCTTCTCCTCTGCTACCAGCTTCCAAGTTTTACTCTAAAATTGACTACAATAGTGGTAGAAATTTGAGCATAACTAATTGTCATGTGTATAAGTATAGTTAAAACAAGTATATTATTTATTTTTTAAGAATACTGTTTTATATTGTATAATTTTGCTTTATTTTGTAAACTTTTATAAAACAAATTAATACACTCAATACATACAAAGACAACGTAAGTGTAATGAATAATTGAAATACAATATAACTTGGTTCTATGTATGCGGATTTTGGTTTATTCGATCTTTTGAGTAATTTGAAATAAGATTTGTGCCAGTTTTGAGTAAATCCATTTTCGATTTCTTCAAGTTTCGATTATGCGAACTTAAATTTATGCGAATTTACATTGATGCGATCTTTAATATATTCGTTTTAGGAGAGTTTTGAGTAATTTCATTTTCGATTTATACAATTTTCGATTCAATTTATGCTATTTTTTTTTTTTTTTTTTACATTGGACTTACTCACTTTATTCGATCTTTGGTCCATTGGACTTATGTGGTTCTTACTTTATGCGATTTTTGGTTCATTGGACTATACAGTATACCGTACTATCATAAACGTCTGTAGATAGCTGTATGCGTTCAAATTCTCAGCTCAAGTGAAGCTAATATAAAGCGTATAATTAATGAATAATGGGTTTAATTCGTTTTAACACAGACATATAAGGTGACCCAGACACTGCACCATATAAAATACTTATGAAAATGAATAAGAAAAATCAATGTTAAAGTCAATAAGCTCATAATTAGTATTACTTACCAAACAAATAACTAAATAAACTTATTACTTGTACAGTAGAGTCCAGTTATGATCACTTTAGGACTAGTGCATTTTGATAACAATAACAGGCTGATAACATTAAACAATGAATAAGAATACACTAAACAGTGTTTTGGGACCGACTGATGATAATAGCCGATTGATAACATGATCCATGATTATAATAACCAGATTACACTGTATAAATAATACAATTGGCATTATTTATATACAGGGTGCCTCAAAAGTTTCCATACCTAGGAAATGCGGTTTTCATCCAAGAACGTTCACCAAAAAAAAGAATGTATACAGGGTGTCCAAAAATCTCCACACATACGGAGATTTAACACTTTTTTTTTTGTTAAAAATGTTACCTCATACTGCTAACATGAGTTAGAAGAAAATGCCTGGAAAACATATTATGTATGGAGACTTTTGGAACACCCTGTATTTATTTTCAAATATAAAAACAATCATTGAAAATTTAGTGAAAAATCAATTAAATAAAAAGTACATGTCAATAAAATGTAAAAACATAGATTTTTAATTGATATATTTTCTAATATACTAAACTCCTTCTCATATACTAAAAGCCTTCCCAATTTTATACCCCAAAAGCTAATATAATAAAAATTCTGAGTTTTGGATATAACAACATCTCTTGAGGAGGGTCTTTCCAATGGTGCTATTTTCATTGACCTTGAAATCAATTTTCAAAGAAATCGCATTGTTAAATTTTAAACAATGCGTCGTAGGCATCAAGTCGTATTTAGAAAGTTGTAGACAATAGCTCATGTAGTCAGAAGCCACTGTCGTATCATTAATGTCCAACAAGCAAATTACAAAATCATGCCACAATACACCATGCAAAATACCATACTTCTATACAGCAGCTTCACTGCATATCAATTTTGCTATGCAGCAAAAGTGAATGTAGCTGTTTGCATGATTAATTTAATAATACGAATTTAAAGATGCCTAACAACTACTGTAACTATCACTTTTTGCTGCATAGCAAAATTGATATGCAGTGAAGCAGAAATGCTTCGAGATGCTACAGTATACCTACAGATGCCTACAGTATATCCAAAACTCAATATTATTACTGTAGCTTTTCGAATATAAAATTAGGAACGCTTGGGTGAGACACCCTGTATAGGCTACATTGTTTTATAAACTATAATTTTTAACAGTTTTAATAAAATTTTATTCGATAGGTTCTGTGATTTCCCATTTACAGTATTAGGAAAGTCACCATAGTCACCACTTAATCACTTTTTTTTAACGTTAAAACATGTTTCGTGATATGAATTCCAATCTTCACTAATCATTATTATTATTATTATAATTAAACAACTTATATATATATATATATATATATATAGTTCATCGGTTTAGTATAAAAATAACTCAAAATCTCCTATGAAAAGTTGATTATGGATCCCATGAAGCTCAAGCTTCACCAACCCTTGAACATTAGTTATCGCATTTTGAATTTGTCACCAGTATGACACTTTTTCTTTCTTATCTTTATCTTTATTTATTTTTTTTATAAAAATGATAAATTCAGTTCTAAATTTGGAAACTCGAATATAAATGAATTCTGAAACTAGCTCTTCATCACCCTTATAATTTTGAGACCATAACCAAAAGTAACAACAAAAAAATAAATGTCCCAACATCTACTGGGAGATCACGACTGTCTCTTTCCACGCCAACCTGTCGCCAAGAAAAACTGTACAATAACAATATTTTTCTACCCCATCAATCAATCTTCATCCTCTGCTCCTAACAACTTTGGTCGCAAAAATAAAAATTATAGAAAAAAAGGTGCCTTTCTTGTGCTGTCACTATTGCTGCTGCTGCAGCAGCATCTTCAACTAAAACACTGGAGGATCTTAATCCATAAATACGAGTCTATTTTGGTAGGACCAGGCCAACCCGCTTCGAACAAGCTCATTTCTTTTCAACCGAAGACACACTAAATGATGTGTGTAAGACTTTCCCCAAATTTGTTTGTTATTCACTAATTAAAGTGGAAAACCGTTCCATTATCGCATGTCAAATTAACCAACAAGCTTATATATCCATTGTAAGAGTAGAAGAGGTTTTGTTTTCATTACCCCCTCGTTTTACGGTGTTTGTGTATCTTGAGAATGTTTCAGTAGAAAGACCAAACAAAACGACATTACAACTTCTTTAATCCGACTTTCCACTAGTTGGCGGTTCTCTTTGACTCGACTTTTTTTTTTTAAAGAAGAAATGTCTAAGACAGAGTTTTTTTTTTAAATTTCTGTAATTTGGAAATATATTTCTATAGGGTGATTGCGACAAATGTACCACTTTTTAAATAGATCGTTTGATCGACTTAATAAATAAAACAGGGACGTAACTATGTGTAAATAGTGTTCGAACGGGATAATTATTTACCAACACATAAAGTGGTGGTGTACGCCATCCTGCGCGAAATATAGGGCAAGTGTAAAAAGTACTGTTTCAGCATTTGGATGAAGCCCCATGCTGCGAAGCAAGCTTAAGTGAGCTAATGCAGACCAAAGTCGAAAAACAAAACGTGGAAAAAGCCATTGTAGCCGTTAAAGCCGTTCGAGGCCACAACGATGCCATCTGCAAAAAACTCTTACATGTCATGCACCGTTCGAGTGCAATTACGTTTTATATACCACCATAGTCACGGTTATAACCAATTAAAAAGTTGTACATTTATCGCTTGTATTTCGAAACAATTTTAGTATAGAACCAAAAGATATTACAATTTTGATAATCCGAAATTTCATAGCAGTAAATCGATGTTTCTCTGTTTTATACTTCTCAATATTTATTTTTATACCAATATCTTTCCATAAAAACTCGTCATCTTTTTATAAATGACGAGTCTTCATCAAAAAAAAAGTCATCGTTTTTATTGATGACGCTTTTTAAAAAATTTCCGTAACTTAATTAGGAAACTTTTTCCATGATTTGGAAAAAAAAAACTTTCATCATCCAAGACAATGATACATTCCAGAACTTTTCCCATTTCCAATATCAATTTCAACTGGTATATCAGCTTAACTTGAAAAGTCTGGAAACTTTCATCATTCGTTAAGTTTTAATTTCAATGTCATACCGAATTAAAGAGGTTGATTCTTAATTTAATTTAGAAATGAGATATTTAGACTTTTGACTTTTCTTTCAACAAGCTATCCATATAATTCTGAAAAAAATTTATTAGTTTTATATGATAAATGAATTATATACTAATAGAACGGCTTAGTTTATCAAAAAAATAATTTACAAACCAATATATTCAATTTCTATAATATCTCATATATAACTTAAATTAATTATAAAAAAAATATTTATTTTAAAACCTGTAAACATAGAGTATTTTTGAGTTTGACGCATTGTAAATTAAAATCAGGAAATCAAGTGATACTTTACTACGTTAACGGAAATAGCTTTTCGGTACGTTTACGCTCCAAGTTCTAGGAAGTGCTACTGTCTAACAATAATAATGGAGCTTTTAAGACATTCCCTCTCTTTGCTTATTTTCAATGGGCGTTAAACGAATGAGAAAAGACGACGAGGGAGGGGTTATTAAATGTGAAGTAAATGCCAAATAAAAAACAAAGTGTGCACAGGTTGTCGAGTTGTCTTGTCATTTTAGTGGTGGCAAAGACGTGGGTGGAAACTGGGGGCAAAGGCCCTTCAGAAATTTAGGTCTTTGCTTTCTAAGTGCAAGACATCTATTTTAGGAATTGCACCTTTTTTTTTTTTTACTTTTCTTGAAGACAATTTTTTTTTTAAGTCTCTCCCCCATCAAGAACTTTTTCTTTGATTACCGGGTAAAGTTGACAGGATGGGAAAGTACCCAAACGAGAGACAAGCGGGGACATTCCTGTAAATTGTTCCTCGTGAGTTTCATCACTCCATGGGTGTTGTTGCGTAACTGATTGTAAACTGTAATTGGTGGTCTGACAGCTGGTGTGTACACAAGCTGGTCATCGTGTAGCCTCCAAAAAAATTGCTTGTTTGAACAACATGTAGAGAATGATAAATTTTGCACTGATGATGAGTCAATTCTTATAATATAATTGATTGCAATTAAAAAAATAATCTATGTTTTATATCTGAATTTTTAAACATTTTTATAGTTTACCAAAAATAATCCCTTTCAATCACATTGAACGGAACTCTAGAACAAGTAATATTGTATTGTGGAAATGGGAATTGTACCAGAATATTATGGTACCAGAGTATCGACATACTGTATAACAGTCTCGACATACTGTATAACAGTCTCGACATTCGCAAATTTCAATATTTATGTTAAATTAGCATATTCATCATACGCATCATATTCGCGACCTTTTGGCTGCTAACATTCGCGAAATCATCTCATGATGAAGCAAAATTTTTAACATTGTGACTAGACTGTAGTGCATTGTTTCCAAAATTGGGGTTTTGCGCAGAACACTTACCTAAATTGTTAGACCTTCAATTTAAAGGTATTTGTCTTTCAATTAAGAAATGTTTTGCCTGTTAGGAACATTTATGTTTACTGGTGTGGTACACCACAAAAGTTGAATGGATACCATTATGTTGTACAAAATATAAACGGATTTTGCGACAAAAGTTTAATTGGAAAATGAAGCTGTAGTGAATATACTGTACTTTTAATACCTATTCAGTATACACGAGTTGTTGATGAATCAAATACGACATATCAATTGCAAAAAATTAGATACATTTTTATCTGAATTCAAATCATTTTGAATGGTTTCAATTACAAAGATACTGTATCTTACTCAATGTCAGTGAACGGAGTGCTACAACAATCCTTGTTGTGTAAATGTTACAGTACCACAATATGGCACCCTCGACATTCGCGAAAAATTCAAAACAAAAATGGACCCCCCTCCCATATGAAGAAAATGTTTCGCTAAAAAGTTTATCTCTAAAAATATGTACATATTTCATTTTGTATTTTACACGTCATTCTAGCTTATGTTCCAATTGTCCTCTACTTCAGATAGGTTGCGAGTTTGGTGGAAAAAAAAAAGGTCGGTCCAACTGGATTTTGCATGATACCCGAACTAACAGACAAACAAAGTTAAAAAACCGCGCAATTTGTATTTGATTGATATTAACAGTACACTACCTACAATACACAGAAGCTAAACCGTATGCTGTTGTACAAATGTAGAAGATACGCTAACAACACCACCATCTTTAACAACATTACCGCATTTCCAACTTCGAAATGCAGTAATGTCCTGAAAGTTCAGCATCAAAAGATGCTGGACGACAAGGTTTACAAGTTTCTTAACAACTTGGAGAACGGAATCCTCGCGCATATTAATAATTCGTAAAATAAAATCATCTCTGAAAAAGCAAATGGTTGTTGGTTACTGAAGATGGATATGCAGTTGAAGCAATCTCTCCAGCTCAAGAGGATTTACGATCGTGCTGTAGACATTGCTTCGAGTAAAAGATCAGGTCAGCCAGAATCAGCAATGCCAGACAAACACATTGCTCGGCCAACAGATTTTCAAGGGCTTTGCTACAAGATTGTCATTCCTCACTCGAGTCTGGATGGCTGTTGCCCGTATGGAATACCATCAGCCTCAAAAATAGAATCTTCAGCATTGCCAATTCACCAATTGTGATTGAAAGTTCGGTACTGACAATTGGTAACGAAAGGTGTCACAGACCCATCAACCGAATCCCTCTGTAAAACGCCAACAACCATGACTCGTGTCAAAATTCTTGTAATGCACTTCAAAAAAGCGCACAAGGTTCCTCGACATTTCTTGAAAATTATAACTATGATAACATTTCATCATTCAGCATATAGTCTAAGGTGGAATTACCAAAAGTCGATGGATTTTTTATTTTGCGTATTTTTTTGTCCCGTGCGTTCGTCCATAATAGATAAAAGAAGGAGAAAAAAATTACGGCCCATAACGAACTTCCGCACGGATTTTTTGGAACTTTTCCATTTTGGTTTTTCTTTCACATCAAACGATGGAGAAAGAGTGAAATGAGTGCAACAGGCAAGAAGTAGTGTAGAAAAAACAAATCCCAAGCCCTAGCTACTTGATTAAAACTGAATTATATCCCTCAGACTGATGTTTGCTTTGGCAGGGCACTTTCAAGGTCATTCCATTTTGAGATATCTCATTTTCCTCGGATTTTTAAACCCATCCACGACTTTTTAACAATTTTTTTAGATCCTTTATAGTCTACTGATAACCAAGTCTTAGCTTTAATATGAAAATCTTAGAGGTACTTGGTATTGCTGGAATATCGATAATATTGACGTGTAGCAGGAATTTCTCATTTTACTCAGTTTTTTTATTATAGATAGATTGGGTGGTCTGACACCATGAGGGCAGGTTTTTTCGGGGTTCTCCCATTTCATCCAGCTTCGTTAAACCATGGTTAAACCCTATTCCATCTTCATCACTCTTGTACTTTCCAATTTAAGAAAGTCTGAGGGCCAAATGACACAGCCCTATTGCCTTCGAAAACAAAACAAATAACCTATATAAACAGGGGTCTTGGAACTACATCCCTTCTGAGATGACACAGGGTTTGTAGGTATGCAAATCAGAATGTGTTTCCGGATGTACTATAAAACTAGTGAAGCTTCAGGGCCTCCAAAGTTTTTCAAGTTTTAACTACTAGCAACAAATCTAATTACTTTCAATACTAGCTACATTTTGCGTTTTGAGAGATATGTGTTCACATTTTTGTCAAGTTAGTTTTGCTACATCAAATAATTTATCGATATTGAGCGATTTTTTGCTCAACAATTTAGCGACATTTAGTTACTTTTCGCCTAGCAATTTGTTGTGAAGGAGCCCCCATAATAGTTCAAGCTTCAGGGACCCCAAAACTGCAGATCCGCCACTGTCCGGATCCATGTTTATGGACTTTTTGTTTTGTCTTGATGCATGACATTTGTGGTCAAAATTCGACTAGCCCTTTTCAGAACACTTTATAGTTATTGTAAAAAAAGCACAATTTTTTTTTTACATATCTTACTCTATGCACTGTAAATTTTCGTCCATTTACACAATCTTGGTGAATGAACAAAAATCAAATTCCCACTCTACTTACTACTACATCAGGCACACTGGATGCAACCATACCTTATAACTTAATAAGCATAACAACAATAACTTAATAAGTTGTTTTTTCACAATACAATCTTGGTAATAACTACAGCATATTCTACTAGTCTTTGCCAACACTGTTTTGGTTCAAATTCACCATAGGAAATTAATATCCGACCTGACAACAATCCATAATAGGTCACATTTTATGTCTTAATAATTTCAGGTGTCTTAATTCTAGGTTTACAGTTAACATTTTTTATTTAAAAAAAAAATAACATATAGGTGTTATTGTGTCATTTAACCACAAACGTGTAGCTGAAAAACCACAAGATACGTGGTTAAGTAACAAGTCTTTACTTTACTAGCCTTTTGATTAATTTTGACTTGGCTAGTAGCCAGTGGCCTACTGCAAGTTAATCTAATGGTGAAATTGGTAAAATTCAAGTTTACAAAATACTAATCTCTTACTTTAGGTTTGTGGGCGGAGTTTAGGTATAAGTGGAATATTTCAATGTTGTTGTATTTTCTTACTAACCTAACCTGGTATCTACACCCATAACACTAGGTTAAGTTAGGTAAGAACAACAACAACAATAAAATATTTCATTTATCTTAACGATATTTTTTGTTTAACCTAAAAGCAAAGTTTATTGAAATTTTGTACAATCATCTTTTTTATTCATTAATTTCATCAATCTTTTGTACATTGCTGCTTACAGAATTCTGATCACAAAATGCCACCCATCCATCTAACTTTAAACAACAATGCTTTCAACATCACAACTATCCTTGAAGGTTGTGATGTTGATGTCCTAAGCTACTAGTAATTGTGAACCAACCTTTAATTTGGTAGTAAAACTTCATAAATTTAACTTGGGAAATCGGTTAAAAGTTTCCACTGAAAAACACATCACCACAAGCTATGTTGTTAATGATACAGTATCTTTGGATACAGTATCGTGTGGTACTGGCGTATTGCAAATTGTGCAATGACAAAAAAAAAGGCTGAAATGTTTGCATAGGACACGTGTATACGATCAGATGGATGAAGTCATGTCATGTCCTCTTTGCTTTATAGCACATGAAGCAACAAGCCTCCATTTGTGATTATTTTTAACACTGGTGAACTAAGGATCTTAAATTATTATATCAGTCTTTTCTTTTTGGCAACAAGTTAATTAAAAACACTAACTAGCTTTCAAAATAAATACACTTGTCGGGTTTGCTAATACTATATACCCCGTGTTGTATCATCTCCAAACTACAAATTATTAGTTGCTTTTTTTGTAACAAGTTTCGTAAGTACATGCAAGGGGGCAGCAGCGATCGATAGGAAGTAGCCTGGATGAATTGTTTTGAAAGAGATTTAAGAGCAAATTACTAAAATTAAAACTTTGTGCAAATTTAGCAAACAAGCCAACGTAATTTGTCAAGTTGCTCGAATAAAAAAATTAATTACGACTGTCGAGACTTTCTATAAACCTCTTGATAGCAGAAGGCATTTATGGTTCCTGGCACATGCAATGTTTTGGCGTGGCAAGTTGAGCAATTTGTGAACCACTGTGATGTCAACTTCTTGCCCAGCCAATGAAAACTGGTTATCAAGAAGCTGATGTCAAAATTGTCTACAAATTGCTCCAATCGCCACATCAAAAAATTGCATGTGTCAGGCGGTTTTAGGCAATCAAACAAGAACAAATAAGCAGCCATGTTTCATCGAGTTGGTTTGTTACTCCATCTACTGTTCAGTTCGAAGCTAACGATCGTTAATGTACAATTTAATTTGCCAAACAAACTCTAAAAGCGTAGCTTTATTAACACGTGACACCTACCAAAAAGCAAAGGATAGATGAAGAGAAAGCCGTTGAAAGACAAATTACTACACATATTTAATCTACTTCAATTATAGCATACACTAAGCAAAATTTAACAGTGACATTGTTTATGAAATAAATACATAATTTTAAACTAGTTAGCTTTTTTTAAAGAAATGCTACAAGTGAAATCCACAGCCGTGCAGTGAACCCATCTCCAGACGAACAAGCGTGAACGACAAACATGCAAAGCGTAAAACACTTTGTGCGCTATTCGCCTATGTGCAGTTTAGCCTCGGCATGCATCTATGAAAACAAAGAGTATCGTGATTCACTTACAATATAGCGTAAACGAGTGATCTACTAAAATGCTGTCATAAATCGTATATACTTATTGTCAGGAACATAAAAATGACGTTATGATGTTAAGAGGAAAAAAAAAAACGGTACATGTAGTACTATATCAAGTTTAGATTCCGGTATCAAGTTATGCAAGTTATATCAATGTAAATGTATAAATCGTAATGTATATAAATAATTACATCAATGTATTTTAGTCAGCAAAGCAAATCGATTTCAAAACCACAGTAGTCGGCATGTAGGCCTACTCTAAAGTCGTCGTCTAGTTGGCGAAAGCAAAAAAAAATTCAAATGAATAGGCAGGGCATGTATTATATTATATGTTATACAAAATATACAGTAGTGTGCTACAACTTTGGTAATTGTAATAATTTTTGTATTACAAATGAAATGAGCATATTATTAAAACGTCTTAACTTTGCTCAAATCCTGACTTTAGGAACATTATAAAATCTGAAAAATCGCAAAATTTGCAGACCCCACGACCCAACATCGTATCAATTCACAGTTGATACAACTGTTACTCGGTAATTAATTTTTACTTGATAATTAAAACCGTGTAACGTTTTTCTTGTATAGGATTCGGCTCACAACACCCAAAATGGCTTCCTTTCAATATCCAATACCACATCAAGAATCGTGCTCTTGAAATATATCTGACGAATCCTTCAAAACACATCCAACATCAAAGATAGAACACCCGTTAAGGTAAAAAAACAACACTTTTTTGTTATAATTAATCAGTGCAGATAGTTGGGTTAACGACTGTAAGAAGAAATGTAAATAAGAACATACCTCATTGGATTGTTCTTGAAACGAGTCTTGTCCAGTATCGTGATTTTGAATTTCACATCCTATGAAGATAGTAAACAAAAACTTATCAGTGACAAGAATGTAAACTTAACCGTCAAATGTAAGAAATGAATTAAAATTAAAATAGTGTGTTTTGATTCGAGATTCAAGGTTGATTGATATTTCAATCGATCTAAATCCTCGCCAATGTTTTGCTTACAATCTATGCTATGGGAAAAATAATCCGAATTTAAAGAATATTTAAAGAATTTTCTATCACCATGCACATCGATACCTGCAATGTTTTGATTTGTATAGACAGAGAAACGTCAAGTATTGTCTTTAGGGGTGCGACACTTTATTCACTTGCATTTCAACACTCCATGATAGTTTTATTTTTACTACTAATACACTTTATTTAACTCACTATAAGCCTACAGTGATGTTTTAGACTTGCTGTTAAACTAAATCTGCACTAAACTGACTACTGATGGCAGTTAAAAACCCTTAAACTACGTCTCGTCGATGTTAGGACATTATTTTTATCATCTCCAATTTATAGAACAAATTGTACACAACACACTATATCTAAGTAACACCACGCTCGGGGCCGGATTTACCATTAGGCCCAGGCCTAGGGTGGCGATATCTTGGGGGCAGCGGGTGTGGCGTAAAACATTAAAATTAGTCTATACATCTAGTTAGGTGTACAAATGTCGATTTTCATTAATACGCACCATAAAATTCGTTTCAATATTTTTTTGTACATGAGTAAAATTTCCTATTTTATATTTTGTTTATTATTGATATGTTGAGTTTAGGCAAGGGGGAGGGGAAGCATTCAGTGTGGTCTATAGACGGAAAAACTACTGAATGTACTAAATTCTGCCCTGGTCGCGTTTGTACATTATCCGAGCTAGACTCATTCCTGAAAGTACATTACCACAACTAGCATAACTGACGTTGTTTCAGTGTTACTACAGCGAGTTGAAAATTCGTTGCATTTGGAACTACAAATTATGTAGACATGTCAGTGTTAGCATGTTACTAAAAAATTGCCTATTTTTTGTTAAAGATAAAACAAAACCGGATGTTGCATGTTACACAAAAGACAAACATTTCAATAGTGTAGTATTGTTTTATGCGTTTTAATGAGACAATAACCTTAGATAACTAATCAATGATACTTTCAGTATCGACATACATAGACCCAAGCTACAGTCTACGATTTTCCATATTATTTTTATAATACAGATTAATCGCACAATGTATTTTCACTGCACATTAACGGAGCTCGAATTCTGAGTATTTTTGTTGCTTGTTGTTGATTGCAAATGTTGTTACAAAAACTATTTCAACGCAGACGCATTAACAAGGTTGTGTTGCAGACTCCTTTATCATCATCATCATCATCTTTGTACGTACAGTATATAAACACTTAATTGCATAATAGATGTTATGCAAAATAACACAAACGCATAGCAAAACACAGATCACTTTAAAAACTGACAAAGTAATTTAGTGTTTCAGCTACTTTCCTTAAACCTAATAAATTACTACTTTTCTTATCATGATGTGAAAAGCGATACACCATCGAGAGCTACTTTCAAGCTGATGCTCTTCTACTGTTTGTTTTGTTTTTTACCACACTGATGCTTCACTATTAAGAATAGAATGAGGCTAAATACAAGGAAGTATCGTTTTGCCAGTGGGATGGGTCCTATGTGCAAATGTTTTCGTAAACATACCTGGCAGACACTAGAATGAAAATAATTTCACAAAAAACTGATGTCAATACACGGCCACCATGATGAATACCCGGATGGATGCAATTCCTCAATGACGTCATATTGGAGTATAATTTTTGCGTTCATGCATGACGTCACGGACAAGATTCAGCAAGGGAAAGGGGGGGGGTACTTTGAATGAGATTTGTTTTACAAATTGATTTATTTTTTTATATTTTAAAGAAGCAGCCATATTAAAACAATGTTAGATTTGGAAAAAAAGGTCTCAGTAAAAATCTACAGGACAGTTTGACTGTTATTTTTTGCGAAAAACATCTCGTTAGAAATGAAGCATTCACAAAGTTTAATAAAATTTGATTTTATTAATTTTTTTATATACCAAAATTAATATAAAAATCGTTGTATTTATTTTGTTTTGGTTAAGACGTGAAAAACGATGACGATATGGCACTCCCAAACATGACTATTACAAGAGTTGTCATAACCTATGTTTTTATATATTATTTTTTTTATAAGAATTTTTTAAATTAAGGTTAGAAATGTTATTTAACTACAGGCAGGTAACACATCTTTTTTAATCAAATTCGATAATAAATCACAAGCTTTTGTTCTAGGGTTGCCACCCGTCCTTGATTTCAAAGAACAGTATACAATTTGTCCTCTACTGAAGTGATAAAAGTTGCAAAACGAATAGATTTCTTCAAAAAATACCGAAATTCCAGAAAAATTAGCAATTTTCTTGAGAAAAAGGTTCAATTTCAATGTATATCATTTCTCAGTGACAGGCCTGACCTACCATTTTAACATTTATAAATATAAATAAGTACTACATAAAATGACATGAAAATTAAATTTATACTAGATATGTGATTTTTTTTGGGACTTCAAAAGGTGGCAACCCTACTTTGTTCACAACGCTAGAACCAAGCAAAAATCAAAAAATCAAAATAAAAATCATCAATTTCAATATTTGTAAACTTTTAATCAACCATCAATATTAACCTACCAATAAAGACTAGTTTTCCCCCCCATCATACACCGACATATATAACTGTGTCAACAAGCATAGTAAAATTTACAGGCACAGTCGTATTGAGTTTGCACTTGCCACCAAACATTTCAACGACTTCGAACTTCCACTGCTTTGAAAGCCAATAGCAGTCCCAAGCCGCCAGCAACTAAAACTGCCAATCTACAAAAAAACAAATAGAAATGGAAGGTATTAAAAATAAACCAGTCTCAATTTCATACAAGAAAGATTAACTGTAATACTTACGAAACAATTGGCTTTATCAATGGAGAATGACGAACTGCATTGTACTTGCATACACGATATGTGGAATTTTCTTGGAACCCCTTCATGATTTCCCGTGCACTGAATACAGACAGATTATAAAATTAGGATAAAACTATAATATCTAATAATTGTTTTAGATAGATTTAAAAAATATATATATATACAAACTTGTGATAACTACCAACAGCCAAAAGAATTTGATGTGAATTGCGCTGTCTTAAATCAATGTTTCCGTACTTTGCCATCAAATCGTTGACCTGTAAAATAACAATGTCTCCATTAAAACAACGAAGCAATAATATACTAACAAAAAGTTTCACGTCTAAAGTAATAACGTCCTTATACTTCTAATAGGTTCAAAGGATCCCGAGCATTTCTCGTCTGAAGAATAAGAAATTCGGGTCTTTCGACGTTCGGATCCTTTCCCTCGAGATTCTGTAATGATCGATCAAATTATGTCCGCATTAATTACACATTCATCAAACGACCGTACAAAACTTTTAAAACCACCACCATAATAAACCCTTACAATGAAATTGATTTGTGCCCGAATCAAATTCAATCGATTCACATAAGACGACACAGACTGCAGATGTTCCACTGGCAAAAGTGGCCTGGTAATCCTTTAAGATAAAGAGAAAACAAGAGATATTGTATTCAAAATACAGTTGAACTAGTTCATAAATTTGACAAAATGACTGCTGTATAATAGCTGTTCGAGAATAAGTGTATGTTACTTTTTATTCCATGTAGCGTTCAAGTGAGCCAAACGAACAAACACTGCAAAAAAACATAAGCAATTACTATCTTGATTACAAGGCTTGAATATACACGGTGTTACTAGAAGGGCTGGTTGAATTTTAAACACAAATTCCACGCATCAAAACAAAGTAATCAATCCATATGAACATAAGTCTGCAAATGCTTCCCTTCCGAGATAGATAACACATGAAGTCACATAAACACATAGGATTAGTGTCTCATAATTGGTACACGAATGTGAGGTATACATTATTGGACTTTGTGCTTTGTTTTGATGCGTAGCATGTGGTTAAAATTAGACTAGCCCTTCCAGGAACAATGGAATATTGCACTTGGAACTCCTATTACCATAGCCAGTCATGTAGGAATCAAAGCCTGCTTCATGAATCATATCTTGGGAAACTGTAATACATCCATACTGTTAAAAAAATCTTATAAAATGATTTTCTATAAAATAATGAACAAAATGAAAGTAATAACAAGAAAAGCTTACGATATCGATTATCATTTTTCTTCTGAAATTCGATGACTGGAGAATGTAAAACTATCATCTTTCCCTTGTAACTGCAAAAAAACAACAATTATTAAAAAAAAAGTGTAACATAAGGCGAACCTTGCGAAAAACTTTAAGGACATGTATAATTATATTCAAAATTTACCTACTGAACGTTCTGTACAGTTCATATAAAGAATTGCTTTCAAACAAATCAGCACAGTCTATTTTCTGAAATAATGGAATAAAATTTCCAAATCAATCAAATAGCACATAAACGGCATGTGAGGAGATTGTGACATTTGACATCAACAAATGTGACATATGAACAACAACAACAACTCACCTTCCTGAGCTGAAACACAAAATGTTTCGTGTCATAAATGACAGGAAAAAGCGTGTGCAATTCATTCTTGAATGCAGCTAGTGTCTCTGCAATTTAAAAAACAAGTACCATTAAAAATGCATGCTCTTTATATACAGATATCGATTTGCATGTTTTGAGTAATTCCATTTTTGATTTTCACACATTTCAATTTATGCAAATTCCGATTTATGCGATCTTTGAATAATTCGATATTTGGTTTATGCGAGTTTTGAGTAATTCCATTTTTTGAATTCTGCAAGTTTCAATTTATTTATTTATATATGCAAATTTTTACATATGTAAATTTATGCCTTTTTTGGTATATTGAACTATACTGTATATTCCCATAAATGACTGTAGACGGCTGGATACCCAGCTCATTCAACTCACAACTCACTCACTACTCACAAGTGAAGCTAATATAAAAAGTATAAAAATCTATGTAAAAAAAAAAACTATTATCTAAAAATAAATTATGTGCAGTGAAAGTTTTTCACATACCGGGAAGTGGCCTGTGGAATTGGTTGAACATCATCAATAGATCTGTAAGCATGTTGTGGCCAATTAAAGGCTAAAAAAAACAAACAATTAAAACTATTATTCGAATTAAAAGTAAGCAAAATTAAAAAACACCTCGCTTTAAAATTTAAATTGTAATTCTAAAAAAAAATAATAATAAAATATTCTTGATGCTTAGAGAGAAGTCGTCTCACCTTTTTTCTTTTCACCATATGTTTGAAAACTCTTGAAAACCCTATCATTGATTCTATCAACCTATATAAACAAATAAAATAAGAAATGTAAAAATGTTCCTTTGAATAAAGCTGCATTGCCGACAAATATAAACGCTGTACTTTTCTCCATAAATGGCCTCCGCCTCTTTGGCTTTTTTTAGTCTTTTGTGAGATGTTTTGGTGACCTTAAGCTGAAAAATTCATTATCACGTCACATCATGAATTATTGGACTAATGGAACTCAAGTACATTGGTTTTTTAATGCAAACAACATTTCATTGGATAAAAAAACAAAAACATAAATAATAACAAAATAAAAATAACAGACCTTTCCATCAGTTATGGCACACGTCCACGAACCAGAAAACCGTTGACGCAAGTGACAATAAACTGCATAGGGTGAAAACGTGGCGTACTCGCGAATGTCCAAGGTGTCACCCTCTTTAGCATTGGCGAGCCATTTAGCCATGACTGTGAATGTTTCGTGAAGAGTTTCATCTCGATGTTCACTGGAACGTTCACAAAATTATATATGTTTGAATGATATTACGTTCTTTGTTTTAAAAGATTTTAAGGTCTTTCGACAAACATAATTTCATGTCGTGGCAAGTGGAGCCAACTGTGATGTCAGCTTCTTTTCCAACCAGTTTTTCATTGGTTAAACAAGCTGACATCACAAATTGCTCCGCTTGCCACACCAAAAATTGCATGTAGCAGAAAGCCTTTACAAATAGTAGTGAATGATGACCAATACCAGTCAAGTTCCAATCGGAGATTGGCATAATCGTCCGTAACTTTTGATTCTTGATCGATATTCAAGTAAGGCACTCCTTCATAGAAAAACTGGACAAAACAAAAAATTAATTATATAACAAATTAACTTGATGGTAAGATACGTTGTGTGTCACCAAAAAATGAGAATAAAATTACCTTATTGAAATCAAAGTTGTACTTGCACAAAAACGAAAATGATGATTCCTAAAAAATAAAAACATGACAAGCAAGATCAGGATATTTTTATACCAAGCAATTTGATAAAAGTTTTTATTTGTCACATTAGAATAACAAATAAAAACCGTTTTCTGTTAACTAGCGTTAATATCAATATTATAATAATTTGTGTTGATAATCACCTGAAGTGATATACAAGAGTTGCAGACTCCATCAGAAGCAGGACAAACATACACATTGTAGCATTCAGCTTTGTACCTGAGTATGTTAAAAAATTTCAATAAATAAATAAACAAATTAACAATATAAATCAACAAACTAGTCCTAATGTAACACATTTGATCGTATTTCGATCCTAGTTTAACACATTTTGCTGAATGAGTTTGTTACCTGTTTTCACCTAAGACGGGTATGAACATCGTCAAACCTATAACAACATTTAATTCATTTTATTATCCAACTAACATGACATGACACGTAAAATACATTAACTCTACGTGAATATTTTTTTTATGCTTGAAGTATTGGACGTACCCATTTGACATATAACAAATTGTTTAACCGCATCTCGAAGAATTTTGTACCTTTCTTCGGCGGTATCGAACAAACTTGAAAAATATTAAGAAAATAAAAAATAAATTATTTTGATTAAATATATCATTTAGTGTGACATTACTTTCATTTACCTTTCATATTCGAATGCCAAACCGGTGAATTCTGCATCAATAGCTGCAACAAAATAATTAAATTAAGTTATACTTTATATACATATAATAACTATAGTTTCTCTCTCTACAAAACAAATTAATTTAAACATTTAAAATTTTAAAAACATTTAAAAATTTTTTTCTATTATTAAAATAAATCATTTTTCCTTGAGCAGATTATCTGAGCTATTTATCATGTCATGTATGGTATACATTGTACATGTTAAGTAGTACAAGTTATCTGTTTAAAAATAATCAACAATATTAGAGCTAAAAACAATTAAATTTTATTTATTACAATTTATTATATATTAATATCTCATGTATTGAAATTTATGTTAGAATTTTATTTTCACTAGTAGGGGGCCCTCAAAGTTGGACATTTGAATGGGGATTTTCCCCCCACAACATTCGCCGGTCCCGCCCGGTATCACATTCCAGTTGTTGGTCATGCACATTCACGTTGTTTACAAGTTAATTCAATTACAGCTTATAGATTGGCGAATACAGATAATTTAAGAGTTATTTTCGTTACCTATAAATGCACAATCGTCAATCGATTTTAAAATTTGGGGCAATTTCTCCTCAAAATTGGAGCGAAGAATTTCACACATGACAAACAACGAAAAAATAACGTAAAGTTAGTCGCAGATTCACAGCACCAACTTCGCCAGGTGGGTGGAAAGAGGTAAGCGACTACTTGAAAGGACTGTGCAAACGATAAACTAGAACCAGAAAGTTGTTTGTAAAAGGATTGATGAATTTTATTATTTTTGTTCAAATCACAGTTTTTATCTTAACAAATCACAGGTTGTTATAAAAGTACCGTTGTTTTTTTAGTTCCATAAATTTGTGCACGTCGGGCATTTTCGACGCAAGTAAAGTGAACCCAATAATTGCAAAGTAAAATTTGATGACGTCAGCGCTTACTAGCAGACGTCAGTGAATTACATAACGTGGTCTACGACAAATTCCACAGATTTTCACTTTCCTCTTACGAAAAAATAAATCAAAAAACGTTTGCTTTTCACAGTTAAAAACCAGTTTTTATAAAAACTCAAAACATCTATAAAAAAAATTAATTTATTAAATAAGGTAAGGAGCTCAAATTTGGCCCCAGTGTCTAATTTTGTCCCCCTCTGTTTCTCGGTTCTACTGCTAGGACCGGTATTGGCTTCAGCCAGGGGGAACAAGGGCGAAACCCCCTTAGATTTTGGCAAAGTCAAATTATAAAATTAATGAAATGTTATTCATACATTATTATTTACAGCGAAACTACATTGGAACTCCGCTATTCGTCCACCCATCCATTCGAACAAATCGCTATTCGTCCAACTTTATCTGACTTGCTATTTGTGCATTACCTTGGAATTCGTCTAATACCAAGCATCTTATAGTGCAAAAAAGAAAAACAACATCTGAAGGGTGAAATTAAAGTAAGAAACCATTTAAATTTTTCCTCCATTTTTCCATTGTGTGGTTAAGTGTAAGAAATCGTGCTAAAAAAACGAAAAAAAAAGCTTGCGATGCAGGCTTCTTACATGCATCACGATTAACATTTTTGCGCAATAGGAACCGCGCAATTCGTAAATTACGCACTTTGAAATTCGGATTTTTTACTAAAAGTTTTGTTCTATTTGAAAGTGCTATAACTTTGTAAGTTTTGAGAATATCGAGCTACAAATTGCACAGGCGTGTTCAACGTACTCCAGAGATGCAGTATGTGAAGTACCTTCCCTTTTGTATCGATTTTAAACAAAAATAAAAAGTCGCTCACACTTCGCATACAGCATCTCTAAAGCAAGCTGAACACGTCTGTGCAAGTTTTAGCACGATATTGCAAAAACTCACAAAGTTATGGCACTTTTAAATTTAAAGGAA